>WNWU01013574.1:3834099-3876639 GCA_012654045.1 Ptyas mucosa
AAGAGCGATGGTGACGGAAAGGAGTTTCTTCCCTCAGACAACAAAGGAAATTGGTCGGGGGGGGGGGAGGAGGGGGGGAGAACAATTCCTCTTCCAAGGCGCGAGCCAAGATGGAGGAGGGGCTTGGCGGTTGGGGCGCGCGCCTTCTTCCAGGCGCTTAGTGGGGGGAGGGGGAGGGGGAGGGAAGTGGGGGGAAAGGCGGGAAAACCTCAAAGGGAAGTTAATGGCAGGTGCTGCTCCCTCAGCGCCTGGCAAATGCGAGTCCCTAATTCACCCCGGGGAACGATAGTTCACTTGGTGATAGGATAAACCAGGAGCAAATAATGCCCTTTTTTAAGGTCCACTTGTTTGAAAAAATGGCTTATTGGGATTAGCCATCTCTTTTTTTCAGTACACTTAGTCCTCGATTTAACAACAATTCATTTAGTGGCCATTCAAAATTAACAACGGTGCTGAAAAAAAATGACATGACTGTTTTTCACATTTATGACAGTTGCAGCATCCCCATAATCACGTGATTTACATTCAGATGCTTGATGACTCACCTTTATGATGGTTGCAGAGTCCTGGAGTCATGAAACGTCCTTTTGCAACCTCCTGACAAGGAAAGTCAATGGGGAAACCGAATTCATTTAACAATCGTGTTACTAATTTAAGAATTGCAGTGATTCCCTTCACAAAGGTGGTGAGAAAAATCATAAAATGGGGCAAAACTCACTCAGAAAATGTTTCACTCAGTAGCATAAATTTTGGGCTCAATTGTCATAAATTGAGGACTACCTGTATACTAAGGGCCTGTTCTTATCATAGCCATCCTCCACTCTTGTGTTGATCAACATCGTGGAATAAAAATGTGGCTTATCAGTTACTTTATACATTAAACTTGAATTATAGAAAGAATGTGCCTCTAAGTCATAGTAGCTATTTCCTTCAGCAATAAATAGTACTAGTACTGTAGTAAAATTGTGGTTTGTAAAAGGCAGCTGTCCCTTTATTGCTAGGAATCATGATATGAGGATTTTCTGACAACTTTTTTAGATCCAGAAATGAGGTTAATGTGTCAACTAGCAGATTCTGCTGTCACCTAATGCTTTTCTGCACTGCAATATTATAGAGTATTATTTCAAGATGATATTTAATTCATATCCTAAAGTAGTAGTAGTACTACTTACCTATTTCAACTACCAAAACGTGAAGGAAAATAAAAGTATCTGCATTGGTCGTGCTAGTGGATAATCCGTGGTGACAGGAAGAAGTACTGCATTTCATCTTGTGCTCCTTGTGCTCTCTGTGACTTTCAGTACCATTGATCATGGTATCCTATTGGATTGGCTTTGAGGATTGAGGTTGGGAAACAGTTTTACAGTGGTTCTTCTTTCTCTGTGGCCAGTTCTAATCAGTTTTGGTGGCCAAAGAGCGAGCCTGCAGCCCCGCCACTTCAGCAGTACTGCACAATACAATGCTTTTTTCACCTTTTGTTTAGCATCTACATCTACAATCTACATTTTCAGGTGAAGTCATCCTTTTTTGAGTTTCAGTATCATTAGTAAGATGATTATATCCAGTCCTAATTTTTAACCTTATGCCATGTAGGCAATGCTGTTGAAGTCCTAGCTCAGTATGTTGTTGAAGTCCTAGCCCAGTATATGGAGGTTATGTGGGTCTGGATGGGAGGAACAGACTCAGTATTGATAAGACTATGTACACCCCCCCACACACCACTTCTAGGAATACAATTCTGTTTTTAACTCTCAATAGAATGGTATTTTTCCATATGATTGTATCCCATAGGTTCTCGAATCTTTTGGACTCTCAATTCCTATTCAAAGAGCAGGTGGCACTTGTGACCAAGAGGGTTTGCACAGATACATTTGTACCTTTTTCTGAGTTGGAAGGCTCTTCAGTCAGTCATGCCCTAGCCACTTCACAATTGTTTTACAGCAATGGAGCTGCTCTTGAAGACCATCCAGAAGCTACAACTGGTCTAGAATGCAACAGCGCAAGTAATGATAGGAGCAGCTCATGAATCTGTGACCCTACCTATACTGCTTCACAATCTTTGGTTACCAGATGGTTTCTAGGTGCAGTTAAAGTTGCTGATTATCAATTTTTAAGAACTGTATGGCACAGGGCCTGGCTATCTAAGGGATCATGTATTTCTATGGTCTGTTTGATGTGATTGAGGAGGATACTTTAAGTGTGTTTCAGATTCTATCCATCAAACAGTGTCATCTCATGGAGCCTAAGTAGTGTGTCTACTTGTTTGCAATACCTACCATTTGAAATACAATGTACTCCCAGAGATTCATGCAGCTACCATCATGACGTTTGGAAGAGTTAGTGATAAAAGGAAACCAGATCGTCAAAGAATATAGTGGTCTGACACCATCAAAGTTGATGCCTGCCAGAGCATGGAAGAACTCAAATAGTGTAAGATTGGAAAGATCTGGCCAATAGAATTGCCCAAGAGCGAGATATGATTGAATGGATGACATCATCATCACCATCATAATATTTCAGGAAAAAAATACATTATTTCATC
This sequence comes from Ptyas mucosa, assembly GCA_012654045.1. Lineage (NCBI taxonomy): Eukaryota > Metazoa > Chordata > Lepidosauria > Squamata > Colubridae > Ptyas > Ptyas mucosa. The sequence goes on from WNWU01013574.1 coordinate 3,836,642, forward strand.
GAGAGCTTTTTCAAAAGGATAACTTTTATTTTGAATTTTTGAAGGAAACATTTCCCCCTTTTGTAGGACCAACCTCACTTTAAACTTTTGATGTGACAATAGAAATATTTGGGAAGCTAGAACATTTTCCACTCGCCTAGGTAGTATGTTTTTCCAATGCCTCATATGTTTCTAATGCCTTATATTTTCCTCCAGAAGAAAAAGAAATGACGCTTTCGTGGAGTGACCTTGTGGTTTGGGGTCACAGGCAGGGCCTTCTTAATTGGATGGGGGGCTGCTAAAAGCCCATTCCGAATGGCCAGCAGTCTGTGCCTCTTATCACTGATTGGCTCTTCTTTTACCAGTTTGGTTTCAGGCATCTCCTGACTCTGATGCTGGGGCAAGCGAAAAATAAGAAAAGTTAGCTTTGGACGAAGCTGAGGGAAACCTAGCTTGAAGATCTTAAGCCCAGCAGTTGTTCTCTCTGGCTCAGCACTGTTTTCTTCTTCATTAGACATTGATTTATTGTCCTAGAAAGATGGAGATAAAAAGCAATGAAAATGGGGGAGAGTAGTATTATTGTCGTCTTCTGAGTGGTCTACATTTCTAATCATCCTCACCCTATATTCCACCAAAAAAAATTGTTCCTCTATAAGGATACACAATAATTACATTGCCCAGAAGTACCAGAATATATACTCCAACTCCTCTGTAAGATCCTAGAGAAGGGTAGCCCTGAAAGTTTGAGTGAATTTGTTAAAACTATATGATCAGAGAATGTATGTTAAGAGTGGGGGTCATTTTGGAATCCAAATTCTTTGGTCCTAAACTCTAAGATAGGGAAATATGAATCTAATCAAAGATTAGTAAAAGGAAGGAACTCGTGAGTTCTGGTTATGAAAATAGGTTGGACAGATGGTTATAGGTTTAACAAATGCTGTTACCTTTAATCATTGAATAAATCATCTTCAGTAAAACTGCTTTAGTATCTAATTCTGGGCAAGGGTCAGAGAACAAAGAAATTATTGCCTTTGGTCCTTGCTTAAATGTTTTTAAAAGGAATTGAATTGCCTGCTGTCAGACCTGTGAATAAAAATCCAAATTTTCTCACATTGGGAAATGATATAGTAGCTTGCTGTCAGGATCCTAGTGAGGGAAGACCAACAAAATCCTAGAACAAGTCAGGAATAATCAGTCAAGTTTCCTTTTTTATCTCATATCTAACAAGTTTGGATTCTGCTTCAATTTTAATAAAATGTTTGTATTTCATTAAAAGAGGTAGTTGAGATATTAAAAATGACAGCACTGTACTAATTTCTTTGATTCCCATAATAGACAAGGCGGACAAGTGATAAACATGTAAGTTATGGCCCTGACATCCTTGCATGCAACAGAAGCACAAGTATTAAATGGTGAAACTTGATTATGACATCACAATGCCCACTTCATTGTTCTGGCAGTTTTTTTTCACTGCCTTGCCTCAAGTTCTTTAGAGCAGAGTCCATTAGAGGGTAATAATCAGTTGACAAATTATAGAAGAGAAAGAATGCTCCTGTTTGCTCCTCTTACCTAAAAACACCCCCCCCCCCAAAAAAACCCCATTAACCTTAATATGCAAAAAATAGATATAGCTCACAATATGACATTAATTTCCCAACCACATTTGTTAAAGCATTCAGGCAGGCATCATGAGGCATTCAATATGGTCATTTAGAAAAGATAAAAAGTCTACTCATGACTGGCACACTTGCTTGCACCACCCATTTTAGAATCTTGCAGTAAAGTATCCAATCTTTAGGTGGTCATGTCTATACTTTGGGGGCAAGAAGGCGGATGAAAAATTACATGAAAAAGTATCAAAATTACATAACTCATAATGGCAGGGAAAGGGGTTGGATGAAGGTTTGAGAGGGGTTTTTTAATGAAATATGCCAATTTCAAGATTTGCACCACACTTTTTATAGGTTTTTCACTTTAGAATAACAAGAAAGGTATCTGTTTTCAGCAGTTATAGTCAAAGGGACTCCAAAGATCAGAGAGAGAGGACTCCATGGCTACATATTACTTACCACTAATATACCCCTACCTGTCTCTTCAATACATTCTTTTCCTCTCTCATACACACACAAACGTGTACAACCACAGCCTAAACCTGACAGGAAAAGGTAAACAAATATGCTCATATTTTGCATACTGACCTCCTCCTTTGGATAAATCTCTTTTTGCTCAATAGAGGTCAAAGATTTCTCCGAAAACATCATATCACCTGTATGGTTATCAGTCATCTACAAAGAACAATATAAGGTTGAATGGGATTAGCAAAGACAAAGGATATGTTTTCAAAAACCCTAATGGTTAAAACATTGCATGGCTATGGGATTTTTGATCAGAATTTCCATGCATCCCCTCCAATGCACAGGGAATACCCATTCCATCAATATGATTTCCTGTCTGATGGTGTTGAACTAGACAGATAGGAGCGGAAAATGTATGTTCAAATATGCTCCAGATTATATAGAGAGCCACAACAAAGAAGCAATACAACTTTTTGGTATATTTAAATCAGGTTCCTGCCATGACTGGCCTCAAGCTTGGGCAAAATCTGTGGCAGTTTGTTTTCCTGGAACTCTCTGTTAGAGAACTGCTGGATAAGGGACTACTTGGCACTCACTGGGCAGTAGAGAGGTCTCAAAGGCATATTTATGATTTCCCATTAATACTCTTGATACCAATTTTCCCTGGGACATAGCCAAAATGAAAATGATGAATTGCAGAACTAATTGCCAAAGAATGAGGGCAATCTCAAATCTGTAAGGGGAGTGCAGGCCGCTGGCAAGCCACTGAAACTATAGCTATTACGGTAACAAAAAATGCTGACTGATATTGGACTTCCTTTATACCTGTAATAGAATAAGATTAAAAAATGCCAAAAGGATAGAATCGATTGTGTCATTTCAGTAAGCACAGTTTGGGATTTGCTTTACTGAATTTTGCTGAATATTCCTACCAGGCAGAGAGCCAAATTAGAATTATCCTCATGTGCTTTTTTCATATCCACAGACAGTTTTCTTTAAAATTGAGAGCAAAAATGTATCCCACTTCTATCATTCTGTGCAGTTTGCCTTACCACTTTAATCTGCTTCCTATTTTAAGTAAGGCAGCAGGTTCTAAATATTTTAAATGCATAAAAACTTTTAATAGCTGACTTTACATCAAAACGCAGCAAAATTAACTTTAAGACATTGAAAAACAAACCTCTCAGAACATAAGTTAGGGCTCTATATAGCATACATCTATCAATGTATCCAAGTGAATATAGCTATCCAAGATTCTTAATGTTTAAATAACCTGTATGTTTCTTTCCCATTTTCTATAGTTTACTCACTTTATTGATTTCATAGTGTCTGAAAAAAGTGGAATTTCCCACTCTCCGCTGCTTATTCTCCTCATGATGGTAGTTAGGGGGCAGCTTATCGATGTCAACTGGAGTATCAAATTGGTCTTTCCCCAGCACTTCCTACAAATGGCAAAGAATAGTCCTTATGTACAGTGTAGAGAAAGTAAAGAAGTTATACTTAAAGTCAATGAAAATTAAAAAGTGCACAGACAATCCTATGCTTTTTGGCAAGAATGGACTTGCCAAAATTTTACTAAAATGTGTAAACTTCAGAACATAAATCAGACAAAAATTTGCATGCAATTATTACATCAGTTTGAATGTAAATTAAATTCTCTACAGAGCTGCCAAGTATGTTGTCCATTTATTGTGAGGAGTCTCCTTTTTCTAAAAGGATACCATAGAGTAGTACTTTAGTTTGCTCTCTACATGGGGCTCCCCTTGAGGAGCACCCGGAGACTCCAGCTGGTCCAGAAAGTGGCTGCGTGGGTGGTTATGGGAGCGACGTGGTGCTCCCATGTGACTCCCCTCCTGCCCAAGCTGCACTGGCTCCTGGTGGTCTTCCAGGTGCACTTCAAGGTTTTGGTTACCACCTTTAGAGCGCTCCATGGCTTAGGACCGGGGTATCTACGAGACCACCTTCTGCCACCAGTAGCTTCTCACCGACCAGTATACTCCCATAGAGAGGGGCTTCTCAGGGTGCCATCGGTCAAAAAGTGTCGACTGGCTGCCCCCAGGGGGAGAGTCTTCTCTGTGGGGGCACCTGCCATCTGGAACGAGCTCCCCCCGGAGATACGGAGGATCTCGGATCTGCGCACTTTCCGCCGTGCCCTCAAAACATTCTTATTCCAGCAGGCTGGCCTGGCCTAACTTCCCTTTGAAATTGCTTTTTAAATTTGTCTTATAAATTGGGGTATTTTAAATTTATTTTGGGCCAAAGTATTTAATGTATTTTAAATGGGTTTTTTTTAACATTTGTACTATGTGTATTTTATTTTTTGGCTGTTCACCGTCCTGAGTCCTTCAGGAGTAGGGCGGTATATACATTTAATAAATAAATAAATAAAACATCAAAACTTGTTAGAAAATATCTGATAATTGCACAGCGCTAGAACTTCCCTACCACTTGTCCAGAGAAAGAATTGGACCGTTCTTCTTTTGCTCCTTACCCGACTTTGCTCGAAGAGGTTGCTAATCTTCTGGAACAGTGTGTCCATGGGGGGGAGGAAGGTAGCAGAAGCTGTACCCCCCTGCTTCAGAGATGTCAGTCCCCATAGCCAGCACAAAACTACCAGTAGCAGCATCTTTGCCTAGTCAGCTGTTCTGCAGCTACCTGAACTAGACCTGCGTAAAACGCAGAAACAGGAGGAAAGATCAGAGATGAAATACCTGACAAACATTGCTTCTTCTAGCTATTCTCTAGCCCCTTGCTTGTTTATATATCCCCTCCAAATATTTCTCCATCATTTTCTCTTTTCCCACAATAATTCATGTATCTGATGGGTGAAACTGAGCCTAAACAATCCTCGGTCTCCTCCCCAAATCCTACTCACAAAGAGTACTGCCATCTACAGTTGCTTCTCAATAGCTCAAGTTATTCTCCTTGCATCTGGATTCAGTGATCAGCCTGCTAGCTCTCCACCGTCTCTACCAAATTCTAATCTGTTCCTTTCAGCCAACAGTTGATTTTTTAAAAAAATTCCAGAACTTGCCGACATCACTGAACATTTGTCAGGTTATTGTTTCTCTATAGATCAGGAGTGGGCAACTATGACACCTTTATGACATGTGGACTTCACATTCCAGAATTCCTTAGCCAGTAGGGCTGGCTTAAGAATTCTGGGAGTTGAAGGGCACAGGTCATAAAGGAGCCATAGTTGCCCAACCCTGCTGTGTTGTTGCTCTGGATTAGAAGGAGACTGTTATTTTTAAATTCACCCTTCCTTATTCTGGATCCATTCCAGAAGTATTTGATATAATTCCCATAATTACCAAGCAGCCTGTATAGTTGGAGATAAAAGGAACCATAATCTGATGTTTATGTTTCTCAACCTCAGTAACTTTAAAGATTTGTAGATTTCAATTCTCAGCTGGCTGGGAATTCTGGTAGTTGAAGTTCACACAGTGTAAAGTTGTTGAGGTTGAGAAACATTGATTGAACGGATCTGGAGAAGGCTAAGTATTTAAGGCCTATTCCCCTAACAAATTACAATTTCTACTGTATGCACAGATAAAACAAGAAAATGAGATACAGGATAAAAGAATTCTCAGTTTAAATGTTCAAGCTTTTCCAGTTAGGTGGGTACAGTATCAGATGACTCCTTCAAGCCCATAATTCAACACCAACAATATATAAAAACAACATCATGCTTAAGAGAAATATAGTTTATTTGGTTAACCCAAATAATACATTGTACATTGCATCATACACTAACCATTGCCTGAACTGGCATGTCAAAGGTAGTTGGCTACCTTGTGTTTGGGTCTGTTGCGCAAAGACCGTCAATGAAACAGATATTTTCAGGATTTCTTTTTTAAAAATCTGTAAGAAAGGTATTGGAAGAAATGTCCATCTGGGTTCAGTTCCAAGTGGGAAGAAAGACACTGGAAACATGGAGACTGCTTGGAAAGATGGTTTAATGGTGGACAGGACCAAATGGTTTGAGGTTCTAGTCAAAAAGAGCACATGGGTGTGTGTGTGTGTGTGAGAGAGAGAGAGAGAGAGAGAGAGAGAGAGATTTATACCCTCTCTTGGGCTCTACCTTGGAGCTTCCTGTTCCTGTGTAAGGGCAGGTATCCTGATTGGTTGTCAAACTCCCATGGGGCCATGCAGGGGTAACTTTGTAGATTGTCTTGAATCCCAGGCCTGGTTGAATCTTGCTGGGTGGTTATGTAAGGAAAGGGCTTTGGGCAATTCCTATTATGGCTTAATGGCTTTGTCCTAGTTTGGATCTTGAGTGAGGGCTAATCCTATCATGTCCTGAGGGCTATGTCTTTTGTTTTGTAGATAAACTGGCCAAGCCTTTGTCTTGTAGATAGGCTGGCCCCAAAATATCTGCTAGGGGGAGGCAAGGAGCTGAGTTTGTCTTTAGAAACATATTTCTCCTTTAGGGAAAATATAATATTCTGCCTTTTTAATATTTCGTAGAATATTTCATTTTTTTAGGAGAGGGGTGGATGCTAACTTCCTATAGTACCTTGTAGACAGAAATTTTGAAATCCAAGCATTAAATCAGCCATTTCATTTCATAAACTCATAGCTGGGTTGATAGATATACATCTGGTGACAGAGAAATTCCCTGAGGATGGACTCCAGCACCAGTCCAAAAGTTCAGAAGATTAACCCTCTAGTCCCGGTGACCAATCCAGATTGGATCCTGCAACATTATCCTGGGACGTATATTTACTTTCATTTGTGATAGTTCCACAATACAAAGAACTTTGATAAAACTCTGTGGAGATTCTCAGTCATCCAGATCATGGTTGTGCTTTTCCAAAAGGCAACTGGACATTCTTCGGTTTTTTTTTTCCTTTGAAAATATTCCACTTCTCATCCAAGAAGCTTCTTCAGTTCTGATAAAATTGCAGTTTTCTTGTGTTACCATTAGATGGCAGCATAGAGTTTTGATGAAACTGATAGGTCTTGGCCCTAGAATCTTTCACTACTGAATATTCAAAATGCCAGGAAATGTGTTCTACACACACCTCCAGGGAAAAATTGAGTGAGTGGGAGTATATTCATAACTGGGAAAAAGAGATTACATCACTCCGAACTCCCTTCCTGAGTTCATACAGAAAATTCCAAACCTGAGAGTGAAATACTTAAGCTGATCTGGGACAGAATATTCTAATCACTTTATTAGGTCAGTTACTTAATATGTATCCAACTTTCTACAACTTTGAGGTTTGTGCCAGTGAACAAATGCACAATTTCCTTTCCTTTACTACTGGCCAAACAATATTGAATATTCACTTGCAACATGTATATTGCAACACTGTCTATTGGGTATATATATTTTTGGGATTTGTAGTCCACCTTTTTGCCAACAGAAAACCTTCAACAAGAATGATTAATAACAATGTAATCAAAACATAATTTTAAAAGAAAACTGTACTAATATACAACCATAAAAGATTTGTGTAAACATACACATTTTTTGTTGGCATCTTTTAATTGTGAACAAATAAGCATGAAAATTCATTATTTTTCCTATACTTTTATATCTTTGTGTTCTGTGGGATGAAATACTAAAATCAGTCTTGGTTGCAGAGCACCTGTGATTTCACCTTTTTTTTTCTCATCGCAGCAAATCTCACAGACTGTGCAACTAGCAAGTAGGAGGCTTAAATCTATTTCCCCACTCCATAGTTTGATTTTTATATTGTGCATCATGAAAATTTAATTCATCTATTTAATTAAAAGAAAATAGATTTAAAGCAGCACATTTTGAAACTGACATCAAAAGACTAGGGCACCAATTTATGTTTTAAAAATGGTATATAATTTTTATGCATTGTATACATCGATATATATTTTCTGTTTGTTCAATCTGCAAGACAGATGGTCTTTGTGAACAATATCAAACTTTTCTACAGTTCTATAGACCTCTTCCTTTAAATGCAACTTGGACAGCTATCCATATAGAAGATAGTAGCTGAATACCCGTGCTCCGCTATGAAACTATGTGATCAAGCTTGATAAATCGACACAGCTTGAAAATTAATGGGTAGTTACGATTGGCGTCTCCTCTCCCCTTCTCTCCCTCAGCCTTGCCCCACAGAAGCCTATCCTACCCTATCCGCTTTCTCTCCCTCAGCCTTGCCCCACAGAAACATCTCCTATCCTATCCCCTTCTTTCCCTCAGGCTTGTCCCACAGAGGCGTCCCCTGTCCTATCCCCTTTTCTACCTCAGCCTTGCCCCACAGAATCCTCCCCTATCCTATCCCCCTTCTCTCCCTCAGGCTTGCCTCATAGAAGCCTCCCCTCTCCTATCCCCTGCTTGCTGCTGTGAAAGTAAAACTGAAACTCCTCTCCTCTGCTTGTGTTTTGTATTTGGAACAGATTTCTTTTCAGGTTGGGAGGGAGAGTAGAACTCCTTAGCATCAGAGCATGTTAATAATAATATAGGAAATACTAATGCTCTGATGGTCATTTCGAAAAATCCTTTCTTAGTGACCACCTAGAAGCCAAGAGGAACATACGTGGCAAATTTCAGGTTTGTAGGCTTTACAGTTCTGGAGATTTTGTGATGATGCATGAGCGGTATCTCGCTTTTATATATATAGATTATGAAATAATCTCAACTCTTTCAATTAGGGGACTGTGCTCTGTGAATACCAGTTCACTTGAACCAGTAGCTAACTACTGGTTCGCCCAAACCAGTAGCTTTTTAAACTGCCGGTTCAACCAAACTTGTAGCTAACTACTGGTTCATCTGAACTGGTAGCTTTTCTTTACTACCGGTTTGCCTGAACAGGTAGTTTTTATCACTACTGGTTCGCCTGTACCGGAGCAAACCAGTAGCACTTCACCCCTAGGTTGTATGGTAGCTTAAGTTCACATACCACACTAAGTCTGAAATTTATTGTTTAATGGCCCGTTTTGTTTGATTGATTTTGTCATTCATTGGATTATTCTAATCTGGGCTTTCTGGTTTAACATTTTAGCAGTTTTTATGTTTTTTCCACTTTTGTACATTGCCAAGAGTCCACTGTAATTGGACAGCCAATAAATTTAAAGAAATAATAAGCCATAACCCACCGTACAAACCACAATGGCTGGTTTCACATAGAGATGGAAGCTAAATGACCCTACCTATGAAAAAAACATTATTTTGTTTGATATGGCCCTTTTTTGCTATCTGTACTTTTAATGTGAGGATCACTAAACAACTACCTCTAAGAATATCCTAAAAACCAGATATGAATCACAAAAGGCATCCCACCAACCCTATAATTCTGGTCATTGGCCCCAAGACCCAACGGGTATATGTGAGCTGACTACCCTAAAGTGGCAATCCTCTATCTATCTATCTATCTATCTATCTATCTATCTATCTATCTAGTATTGCCACCTATTCATCCATGGCGACTCAAGGCAGCTTACAGAATATAAAACCACATTTAAAACAATAAAGCTAATAAAAAGAATCAAATACATTAATATAGTATAATATAATAAAATCACCCACCTCACCCCGCCCTGGCGACAGCAGATCACCCAAGCCATTTAACGGGCTCCATCCCGCTCTGAGTTCCCCAGGCCCACTGGCAGAACCAGATCTTCAGCGCCTTCCGGAAGAGTGCTAGAGTGGGGACCGTTCTAATCTCTGGGGGAATGATGTTCCAGAGAGAAGGAGCTACCACGGAGAAGGCCCTTCTTCTAGGTCCCACCAGGTGTATTTCCCTCGGGGATGGGACCCGCAGCATTCCCTGCCTCCCCGCTCCGATGGGTTGGCAAGAGATGTGACTGGCAAGAGACGGTCCCTCAGATAACCTGGTCACAAGCCATGAAGGGCTTTAAAGGTGACAACCAGCACCTTGAATTGCACCCGGAAGCAAATCGGCAGCCAATGCAGCTCCCGCAGGAGAGGTGATACATGTGTTCACCGGGAGGCTGCACAAAACCATGCAGGCTGCTGCATTTTGCATCAGCTGGAGCTTCCGGATGCTCTTCAAGGGCAGCCCCATGTAGAGAGTCTTGCAACAGTCAAGACAGAAAGTGACTAGGGCATGAGTGACTGTAAGTAGGAATTGTTGATCCAGGAATTTATATGTGAATACATGTGGCTGAATTCAAATACTTTATTTGAACGAACATATTGTACTCAGTCCCCCAAGTCTTATCACTCATCCCACATTTTAAAGTATTTTATCCTTCCTCCCTCCCTTATCTTTTTCTTGTTTTATACACGAGTCCTGGGAACAGTAAAGCATAAGTCTTGTCTGATTAGATCATCTTCTCTGTGAAGGGGGGATAGAAATGCTATAGCTATGGGACACACTTTATAACTGAAAGATCCAAAATCACTTGTATCTGAAACTTTAGGTAAGTCTTTCCCAGCCTTATCTTAAACTCTTGGAAAGCAGTTGCCAGTCAGAGTCTGAGTTCACTCACCAACCTACAACAATAAAGAGATTTGTTTGGTTTTGGCTTAGAATGTAAATCCAGCCATTGTGGTCAGCAAGCTATGTTTATGGCTTAGTCCAGTGATGGCTAACCTTTTCCGGACTGAGTGCCCAAAGCGCGCTCGCACGTCCACGTGAATGTGCGTGGGCCGGACCCCCAAAATGCAATGCACATGCAGGTCCCGTGCATGCCCTGCACATGCCCCCTGCACACACACACTGTGTGCAGGGGGCATGTGCTCCCTATGGCTATGCATGCCATAGGTTCACCATCACGGGCTTAGTCCAATGTAAGAATTGTGATATTTTTTTTAAAAAAATCAATATTAAAACAAACCATGGCTTAAAGCATGTGTGAACCTAGACAGTTTTTTTTTTTTTTAATTTGATTTATATGCCGCCCTTCTCCGGAGACTCAGGGCGGCTTACAATGCGCTAAGCAATAGCCTTCATACTTTTGTATATTTATACAAAGTCAGCTTATTGCCCCCACAATCTGGGCCCTCATTTCACCTACCTTAGAAAGGATGGAAGGCTGAGTCAACCTTGAGCCTTGGTGAGATTCGAACCTGCAATAATTGCAGGCAGCTGATGTTAATAACAGGGCTTTAGACCACTGTACTATCCAAGGCTCTTTTTTCACCAATTCTATCTATCCAAGGCTACTACTATCTACTATTCTACTATCCAAGGCTCCAATTTCACCAATTTCACCAATTTCACCAAGTTTTCACCAATTGTCTCGATTCTGTGTCCTGATTTGCGTGGTATGTTTTACTGAATAAATAAATGATTGGTTTGATTTACACAAACCTTGCTTAGCAACCATTCATTCAGCAACTGTTTGAATTTACAATGGCCTTGAATAAGGAAACTCATCACTGGTCCTCTAGGCTGTTTTATAATTCATGTTTATAACCCACAATGGCTGGGGCGATCAATTTAGTTTAGTAGTTAAGGCACCAGGCTGAAAGGAAGAAGACTGGGAGTTCAAGTTCTGCCTTAGCCGTGAAAGCCAGCTGGTGACCTCAGGCCAATCACTTTCTGTCACTCCCAACCTACCTCACAGGGTTGTTGTGAAGAAAATACGAGGAGGAAGAAATATTAGATATGTTCATTTCCTTGAGTTATTTATAAAAATGAAGGCATGAAATGAAAGAAAAAGATGTTGGATAACCCGTTTGTCTGAAGTGGTGTAGGGTTTCCTGCCTAAGCAGGAGGTTGGACTAGAAGACCTCCAAGGTCCCTTCCAACTCTGTTATTCCATTCCATTCCATTCCATTCCATTCTATATAAATCAAATCTAGGCCAATATAAGACTTTTTATCTCAATATCTGGTTCACTCCATCACCAACTAAATGCCTCAGGAAGAATCTGTAGGCAAAAGCACATTCTTGTTTTCAGCTCTTGGCATTCAGGAAAGTCCATTGAAATAGTATTTACCTGTAATACTGCTTGAATTTTAGCTGGCACTCATCCATGAATGTTAGCTTGTCAGATTTCTTTTAAATGCCATCTAAAGTGTCTAAATTTTCTGAAAATTATCAGTGCAGAACCCGATTATTTGTCCCAGCATTTTCAAGACTCATCATGATTGATAAAAGATACGACCCATTCTTCCTCCAAATTCCTTTCCCGTCCAACATTTTCGTCCCGTGGGGGTGTGATATCAGTCTTGTAGGCCCCGCCCACTTCTGCCTCCAACTCCGCCCCTTCCTCCCCCTGTGAAACTGACTCACTGCTGCTAATTTAATTCCTCTGCTTCATTCCAAGGATTCCAGAAGAAAACTGTCACCTTTCCAAAATACCACGCAGGCCTGTTGCTTCTTTGCGTACACTACCACATCTTAACTTTTCTTTTTTTTTTTTCCAATCCTAATGAGTGGGCAGTAACTTCTTGGAGGAGCCAAAATTAACCCTACCAGTGGAGCGCTTCTTTATTATCTCTCACTTTTTTTCCCTTGCCCTTCACAACTTTTTTTTTTAAATAAAGCAAAGTTCAGATAAAGTTTTTCCTTTCCTTTTTCCCCTGTTCTCCTCCTCTAGCACACACAAAACCAAGCTCTTGAGTGTCTTCTGAAAGTAAGTAAGACTCTTCCCTTCCAATTCATCCTTTTTAAAGAAAACAGTGATTTGTCAGATTCTTGTTGGGAATAAATCCTATTAGAAAAGATACTAATTAAAAATATGGATTCTGCTGCGGAGCAGGAAAGTAATACTGCAATTAACTTTATGTATTTGTGGGGTGGGGGAAAATACCTTAACCCTTGAATTTAAATGTGGGGGGAATGATCTGGGATTTTAAGGAGGTATATATGTAGAACTGCTGTTTTTATTTCTCAGTTGATTGGATATTTCTGAAAACCAGCCTTTGTCACTTAATTTTTGTTAACCTAAATATGAGTACTCGTTTCCAAAAGATTGTTCACATAGAGTATGTCTTACTTTCGTTCTGTGTTCTTAAGGAGCAAAGGGAGAGCTCTGTTTACATGAGGAAAAAAGTATATTATACATGAGAAAGCTTTGGAGAAAAGCTGGAGAAAAGGATCAATCATTTGTATACATGGATTGTGTACCTGGATGGTTTTCTTTGTTTGGAGAAAGGGGAGGGAACTGATAATGTTTTGTTTTTAAGCCAAGTCTGAGTGTGCAACAGTGGTGATGGGGGGTTGGGGGTTGTTGGTTGGGCAAATGAGATTGCTTTGATAGTTTCAATTGAGGGTGTGTAAATTCCACTTCTGATTACATTTTATTAGTCTTGGGAAACTGGGCTGTAATTCAGGAAAGGGACGCACAGCCACAATCATAGCTGGCATCCAATAAAAATAATAAGAGCAGCAAGAATAATATTTATTTGTGGGTACACATAATGATAAACTTGAGTGGGATGATGGAGGATAACTTTAAAACAGTGGGCATGTCAGAATTCAGAACCATATTAACAAGTTGAAAACTTTTCCAATTATAAATCATAAGACTTAAGTATTTAAAAAAAAATATATTAATTCAGTGAACAGCGAAGAACCTGTAATCTGGATCCGTGCGGGCTAAAGCAAAAGTAATTTCTTGCATTCTGTGGCAGTAGGAAGTCCCAAATTTGACATTCTGTTGTGTGTAATTTCCAGGGATTGTATTCTATGTCAGAAGAAAACAACTGGGGAAAGTGGGGGGGGGGGGAATGAGCTTTGCTTTTTAATAGAACTCAGGGATTTATCGATAAATAAACTTTAAGTTCCATTCCTAGTGATTTTTGTGCATGGTTCAGGAGATCTAGTCGTGTACCTATTTTCTGCCTGTTCATTTTTACTTGCAATTCTGAGGAACAAAATTGCCTGCCAACATAGACAAACCCCCATTTTATAGCCAGGAATACTGAGGCCCCTGTAAATGTGCAGATATAGATCAATAGCCTTTCTATTGCTGTCGTGTTAAAACCTCAGGGGTCAGAAAACATTGACAATATACAATAAATCATCTTCGAGGCCTACTGGTAGATCCTGATCTTCCAGTTTTGTATCTTTGTCAGTTCAATTTCCCCCATGCTGTTCTGAGTCTGACAGATGTCTTCATCAGAGTTAGGAAAAGATTTTAGAATAGCCTCTAGGACAGTGATGGCTAACCTTTTTGCCATCATGTGCCAAAAGCAGGGAGAGTGGGGGGGCGGTGTGCATGCGCGGGCCCACACCCATAATTCTATGCACCCTGCCCCCCCGCGCATGCACGCAACCCCTCCACGGTAGGCCCATTTTTTTGCCCTCCCCAGGCTCCAGAGGTTTTCTAGGGGCTTGGGGAGGGTGAAAACAGCCTTCCCCATCTCTCTGGAGGCCTCCCGGAGGCCGGAAATATCCTGTTTCCTTACTTCCGGTGGGCCCAGAAGGCCCCAAAATCAGCTGGCCAACGCGCACATGCACGCCAGAGCTGAGTTTGCGTGCCCACTGATATAGCTCTGCGTGCCACCTGTTGCATGCATGCCATAGGTTTGCCATCACAGCTCTAGGAGGACTGTTTTTTATGATGCACCTTGAGTTGATAGCAGGGATTTAAAAAAAGAGAAAGAAATGTTTTCCAAAGTTGATTTATTTCAGAATATGGGTAGCATCAGCAATGTCACTATGGTACTCTCCAAAGTTTTCTCTCTTTTTCGCAGAGATGAACATAGAATTGTGATTAGGTTGTCATGTTTCATATGTGATGTTTGATATGATGATTACTAATGTTTTCAAAGGAGAGAAGGCCTCTCTCTCTGTGTCTTTGTCTCCCTCCCTCCTTCCCTCTCTCTATCCCTCTGTCTCCCTCTCCCTCTCTCTGTCTCCCTCCCTCCCTCTCTCCGTCTCCCTCCCTCCCTCTCTCTTTCTGTCTCTTGTCTCCCTCCCTCCTTCTTTCCCTCTCTCTGTCTCCCGTCCTCCCTCCCTCTCTCTGTCTCCCGTCCTCCCTCCCTCTCTGTCTCCCTCCCTCTCTCTCTCTGTCTCCCTCCCTCCTTCCCTTTCTCCCTCCCTCCTTCCCTCTCTCTGTCTCTGTCTCCCTCTCTCCCTTTCTCTCTGTCTCTCTCCCTCCCTCCTTCCCTCTCTGTCTCTCTCCCTCCCTCTTTCCCTCTCTGTGTCTCTGTCTCTCTCCCTCCCTTTCTCTCTCTCTCTCTGTCTCCCTCCCTCCTTCCCTCTCTCTGCCTCTCTGTCTCCCACCCTCCCTCCCTCTCTGTCTCTGTCTTTCTGTCTGTTTATCTCCCTCCCCCCCCCCAAAAGACAGAGAGAGATTTGGCTACAGCAGTTTCCATTTGCCCAAGACCTTGATGTGACTTGTTCCAAAAACAAACATGACCTTTCACATGGGTGCTTATGTTACTCAAATTACTGGATAAAGCTGGGGCCCATTAATGCTGTGTGGAGGGCACAAGCTGTCTGCTTTTCTTAACTTCCTGTGCAACTGCAAACCATTTCTTTATTTATTTTTTAAAAACCCTCTGTAGGAAGTTAGCACCCACCCTTCTCCTAGAAGAATGAAATACTCTAGGAAATATTAAGAAGGCAGAATATTATACCTCCCTGGATGAGAAATGGAGAAACATGTTTTTTTAGATAGGAAGCAGACTCAATCTTAATAGCCCCCACACTCTCAATAGCCCACAGCAGATGTCAGCACTTAAAAAAGATAAAGAGATAGGTCTATTCATAAGCAAATGGACTCACCCAAGATCCAACAAAGATAGGATTAGCCTTCTAGCCATAGAACTCACCACATGGCACCTGGGGAGTTTGCATCACCCAGCAAGGCTCAACCAAGCCTAGGACTCAAAAGACAACCTACAAAGTTACCCCATCGGTGTCTGACAGCCAATCAGAATACAAGCTCAAATTCAAAGCCCAACAGAGGGTATAAATCTCTCTCTGTGTGTGTTTTTCTCTCTCTCTCACCTATGTGCCTTTTTGCCCAGGACCTCAAAACCACGTGGTCCTGTCCACCATTAAACCATCTTTTCAAACAGTCTCCATGTTTCCAGTGTCTTTCTCCCCACTTGGTACTGAACCCAGATGGACATTTCTTCCAACACCTCCATAAAGTAAATCAAAACACTGCTAGTGGCGCAATTCTGCATTACAATTACCTGGAGTGACCTCACCCCTTCACTCATACATTTTCCTGTTCTTTGTTTTATCTTTGTGTGTAGACTTGCTGTTGCAAGAATATAGAATTAGGGTGGCAATTGGCATCATCTTAGAATGGTTGACTCATTTCTATAGTAAAACTCTTCAGCTTTGTACTGTCACAGCTATACTGCACACTCATCTTCTTTGGCAATTACTACTTTGGATATGTGTTGTGATAGCACTTACGAAGCCCAATTCAGCATCCATTTTCTTCCCCTGTTTGTTTTAATACTGTTGCTTTGAAAATATTTATCCATAAAGAAGCAAATCGCTGCATCTTTCAGGGTTTTCCCCCCTTTTTCTTTGGTAAGTTAAGTGTTTGCCAGGTATCCTTTTTTTGGGCTCACTTTTTTTTTCTGTGAGGGACACAAAATTACCTTTGATCTAGATCTTTTTATGGCTCACTGCTTCAGAACTAGGCCTCTTTCTGAAAATCACTTATATATTAGTGGTTTCGAGGTTGCAACAGGAAATCCAATTGAGTGGGAAACACTCCCAGGAAGTGTGAAGTGCAGTTTTGTTGAAGGGATGTTCGTCAAAATAACAGCTTTCCTCCCTAACTGTACTTGGAAATTAATTCTCAAAAGCAGGGGAAAAAGTTCAGAGCGAAGTCAAAACAAACCAGTTGTTTTAAGTTCCACAAACCCATGTCCTTGGCCCAGCTTTCAGAAAGCTGGGGGCTATGATTAATCTTACACCAGGGAAGTGATTTAGTACTTTGTAAAATAGTCATAATACTGTAAAAAAAAAAAGTTATTTGTGTATAACTGTTGGAGGCTGATGAAGCAAAGGAAACAGAGGCCCGAATGCTGTGTGTAAAAAGAAGAGGAAAAATCTGATTGGAGATGAAAGAACTAACCCCCTTCCTGTCTTTAATGCAAGATGTAATCCAGGCTGGAGGGCTTCTTTGTCTCGTGATGAACTGTGCTCCAGAGGTCATCTGAACTGGAGTAACCAAGCAGAGAACTGGGTTTCAACTTGACAAGAAACAGCAAAGGTTGGGAGGGGGACAAAGAGAAGGTGGGTTGCTCTCTTTCTTTCCTTCCTTCCTTCCTTCCTTCCTTCCTTCCTTCCTTCCTTCCTTCCTTCCTTCCTTCCTTCCTTCCTTCCTTCCTTCTTTCTTTCTTTCTTTCTTTCTTTCTTTCTTTCTTTCTTTCTTTCTTTCTTGGATATAGTTTCTCTGGAGGAAGCTTAATTAGTATTTGTTGGACTTCCACTAGGGAAAGGGAGTGGGGGAGATTGGTTGCCTTTTAGAAAATTGCATTTCAGATCTGTGTCATTTTCCAACATGATACTTTCTGAGTGCCTCAGGGATTATCAAAGAGGCACTGAAAGCTAGTTACAGCTTCCTTCCTTGTAGTAATGAGTTAGGTTTGACCATTGTTTATTGAATAAACCACAATTGGTTGGGTTTATGTTATGTTAAGCCATTAGCCGTGGTTCATAAACACAAATCAATGCTTAATTCCTAGGTAAGCAAAACTCTTGGCACAATGGATCACCCCAAGCAGTATCTCTAAATTGGAGGGCTTTATGTGGGTGCTCCATTATTGGAGGTTTTTAAGAAGAAATTGGACAACCGTTTGTCTGAAATGGTACAGAGTTTCCTGCTTCAGCAGGGGATTGGTCTAGAACAGCGGTCACCAACAGGTGGTCCATGGACCACTGGTGGTCCGCGAGAAAAGTTTGGTGGTCTGTAGAAAAATTATTTGCATTTTTTTATATTGCACTAAATCAGGGGTCCTCAATCTACGGCCCCTGGGCCAGCTACGTGCAATAAATGTTTGTATTGCTGTACAGAGTCTCGTCTCCCCCTTCTGAGTATTTTTGTGTGGGTTGGAGGGGGCAGAAATTCTGACCTGGGGTCTGTTTCGGCCTCCTAGTGCAGGGCTTTGGGCAAAGGCTGGAGGGAAGTGCCGCTGGTGACGAAGAGCTGGAGGGCCTTGTTCCAGTGGGACTGTATCACGGCCTGGAACTGGCTGACCATCTCAGCCCACTGAGCCTCCAAGCACCAGTACCTGGCCTTGCACTCCCGCAGGTCTTTCCTCTGCTTGGAAAGCCTATGCTTGTAGTCCTCAGTGAGGTGCTTCTGCTGAGCCTCCTTCTTAGTCACGTCCAATTTGAACTGAGTCAGCTGTTTCGCCAACTCTTTCTTATGGTGGCTGCTTAGCTCCAACAACTGCTTCCTGTTGGGGCCCTAAGGAGCCTGGATGGGCAGGCAAGGAGTGGCGAGTAGAGGCTGGCAAGGCGCCCCTCGATGTGAGTGACATTGAGTTGGCCACGCCCACCCAGTCACATGACCACCTTGCCACGCCCACCCAGCCGGTCATTAGGCAGATCATATTAGTGGTCCGCGGGATTTAAAATTATGAATTTAGTGGTCCATGAGGTTCGAAAGGTTGGGGACCCCTGATCTACAGGACAACCTCTCCCTAAGGATGTCTATCCTTACTACAAGGTCAGATAGATGGGAACACTCCTAGTCTCTTCCTTTCAACATTACCTTTTTACGAGGTTAAGGAAACATGCCATTTCCATGGAAGTCCCTGCCCTATGGAACCCCCTTCCCCTTAAGGTTCAGGAAGCTTCAAACCCGCCCCGCCCCCTCCAGCCTTCTGAATAGCATTTAAAACTTGGCTTTTCCTCCAAGTGCTTTCATAAGTTGAGGCAGATGAGAGGATTTAACCAGTATGTTGGAAGTCTTACTTTGGTGCCAGGTTTTTAATGTTTATGTTTTAAAAAGATTTACATGGTGCGGTGGTTAGAGTGCGGTACTGCAGGCTACTTTTCCTGACTGCTGGCTGCCTGCAATTTGGCAGTTCAAATCTCATCAGGCTGAAGGTTGATTCAGCCTTTCAGCCTTTCATGGTGGGTAAAATGAGGACCCAAAATTGTTGGGGGTAATATGCTGACTCCGGGGGTGGGTTCTACTTACCTTTACTACCGGTTCGCCATGGGAAACCTGACCTGAGAAAATGGGAAATTGACAGAGAAACCAAATGGACAAATTTATTTGGGTCTCCAATCCAATCACCCTACTCATCCATTAGAGCAGCATTTCTCAATCTAGGCCCCATGAAGATGTATGAGCTTCAACCAATTCTGGCTAAGGAATTCTGGGAATTGAAGTCCACACATCATCCAGTGGTCAAGGTTGAGAAACACTGCGTTAGAGGCCTTATTTCCTACAAAACGTATTTGTAATAAGTGTAATTCCAGACTACCCTAGTGCAAAACATGGGCAGACCTCAAACTTGTAAGGCTTGTTTATATGTTTCTTGGCTTTCCTGAGTCAAGAATCTACCAACTATAGCTAATGATTTGAGTAATGCTCACATACTTGGAATAATGTTAAGCCTTCAAGCCTATGTTTGGCAGAATAGAATAGAATAGAATAGGACAGGACAGGACAGGACAGGACAGGACAGGACAGGACAGGACAGGACAGGACAGAATTCTGACCAAGTGTGATTGGACATACAAGGAATTTGTCTTTGATACATATGCTTTTCTTTTTACATAAAAAGAAAAAATAAATAAATTCATCAAGAATCATACGATACAACTTTTAGTGATAGTCATAGATTACTAAATAGGCAATCAAATCATACTAGAAAAACAAATAAAACAATATAAATCATAAAGATACAAGCAACATGGTTATAATCATAAGTGGGAGGAGATAGGTAATAGGAAGGTTGAGAAGAGTAATAGTAATACAGTCTTAGTAAATAATTCGACAGTGTTGTGGAAATTAGTTGTTTAGCAGAGTGATGGCGGCATTCAGGAAAAAACTGTCCTTGTGTCTAGTTGTTCTGGTGTGCAGTGCCCTATAGCAGTGATGGCTAACCTTTTTGCCATCATGTGTCAAAATTGAGGGGAGTGGAGGGGGGTT
Organism: Ptyas mucosa; assembly: GCA_012654045.1. Lineage (NCBI taxonomy): Eukaryota > Metazoa > Chordata > Lepidosauria > Squamata > Colubridae > Ptyas > Ptyas mucosa. The sequence goes on from WNWU01013574.1 coordinate 3,856,684, forward strand.
GTGCGCGTGCGTGCCCACACCCATAATTCAATGCCCCCCATGCATGCGCGTGCAACCATCCCACACATGCGCACACAACCACCCCGTGCCCCGTTTTGGGCCTAACAGGCCTACCTGAAGCCTCCGGAGGGCGAAAACAGCCTTCCCCACCCCGCCCGAGGCCCTCTGGAGCCTGAAAACAGCCCATTTCCCAACTTCCAGTGTACCCAGTAGGCCCATTTTTCTCCCTCCCCAAGAAGCTTTCCTGGAGGCTGGGAAGAGCAAAAACAGCCTCCCCCACCCCCTCTAGAGGCCCTCTGGAGGCCAGCAACAACCCGTTTCCCAACTTCTAGTGTTTTTTGCCCTCCCCAGGTTCCAGAAGCTTTCCTGGAGACTAGGGAGGGTGAAAACGGGCTCCCCCATCCCCCTCGGAGGCCCTCCGGAGGCTGAAAACGCCATCCCAGAGCCTCCGCGCAAGCCCTGTACTTACCTGGCATCCAAAACAGGCCGCGGGGAGATTCTTGGGAGGGGTGGCATGGGAAGGGCCAGCCGAAAATCAGCTGGCTGGCGTGCGCATGCGCGCTGGAGCTGAGCTAGGGCAACGGCTTGCATGCCCGAAGATATGGCTCCACATGCCACCTGTGGCACACATGCCATAGGTTTGCCATCAGGGCCCTATAGCAACATTTTGAGGGTAGAAGTTGAAACAATTTGTGTCCAGGATGCGAGGGGTCTGTAGATATTTTCACAGCCCTCTTTTTGACTCGTGCAGTATACAGGTCCTCAATGGAAGGCAGGTTGGTAGCAATTGTTTTTTCTGCAGTTCTAATTATCCATTGAAGTCTGGGTCTGTCTTGTTGGGTTGCAGAGCCAAACCAGACAGTTATGGAGGTGCAGATGACAGATTCAGTAATTCCTCTGTAGAACTGAATCAGCAATTGAGAATAAGAATACATTTTCAGAACCAGCACTGAACTGTTCCACCATTGACACTAAGTCCACCCCTGGTTTTCCAACAAACATTATTATATTCAGCAGTAACTTCTTTCTGTTAGAATAACTAGATGTCAGAAGCTATTACAATGTCCTGAGAATTATACAAATATCTAACAATAGAGGCCAATGTAGTTATGGGCTTCTTCTGAGCTAGACTGAAAAAGGCTAGCCTTGTAAGCTAACCTCTCTTACATAGTTGTTTTGAAATTATTCAGTTTGGTTTTTTTACATGGCAGTTTGACTGTCTAAGAGACACAGCAGGGTACAATATGTTGGGCAGAATCCAAATAATTATATTGGATTACACATGAAAATTTAAATTTTCCTGGTTTAAAAAAAACTTTAACTGCCTCTGAATTTATAGTTACCTCTAGTTTCAACTCTATGGATGTAAAGATATGTCTAAAGATCCTTTTCTGTTGCTGATTTTAGAACTGGTTATTTAGTGATTTCAATATAAATGAACTATTGTTCATTTATATATTGCTCGTGCCTTAGTCACTACTGAGGTGGTCTTCATAATGGGCTTGACCTGCAGCTGACTTTGAAGATTATTTGTTTGTTTATTTATTTATTGGTTTGATTTATATGCCGCCCTTGTCCAGAGACTCAGGGCGGCTTACAATGCATTAAGCAATAGCCTTCATACTTTTGTATATACCTGCTTAGTAAAGCTTTTGGGGGGCCCTTAAGCGGTGTTCTTTTTTATACAAAGTCAGCTTATTGCCCCCACAATCCGGGCCCTCATTTTACCTACCTCGAAAGGATGGAAGGCTGAGTCAACCTTGAGCTTGGTGAAATTTGAACTCGCAGTAATTGCAGGCAGCTGGTAGCTTAAGTGCTACTTAACAGTACTTTAGTCTGCTGCGCCACCAAGGCTCCTTCTATAATATATAACTGCAGCTAGTATAAAATATAGCAGCAAGATTATTGGCAATATAATATGTATATTAAAGTTACTTTTCACTTGCTGTTAGGCTTCCATGCTCAATGCAACAACTTGGGCATTCTTTAAAGCAACTCCACAGCATCAGGATATTCAGCCAATGCCTGCTTATGGTATACTTCCCCCGTACACACATACAAATTAAATGCAACCCCCAATCTTACCACCATTTTTTTTAAAAAAAAAAAGATTAAAATGGTTTTGTTTCAATCTTCAGTTCCAGCTGAGCATAGGTCAAACTTAATTTTTATCTGGAGTTTAAACTTTGCTTTGCTTTTCTTGGTTATTTTTGTTGATGTTCACATTTACTTATGATGAGGATGATTCTGGTTTTCTCTTGGGTGATTTTGTGGGCTGCCCTGAGTATTTTGGGATTAGGGTGGATTGTAAATACAGAGGAAGGAAGGAAGGAAGGAAGGAAGGAAGGAAGGAAGGAAGGATTTTTTTTTTATACCAACAGATACCATCTTCCTATTTAAACAAAAATGGTGAAAACAAAAGTGTGCATCGTGATGGGTTGTCAGCAATCAAATTCCTTGCTGTCTTTCTAAAACAGGAGAACTGAACCTTGTTTTTCAAGCGTGACTGGTCTAGAATAAATGATGCCAACTCTTATGAAGGTCTGGTTCTTAGCCCATCTATAAGCTGGTGCTTTCCTTCTTCACTTATAACAGCTTTGCAAATATTCTGTCTTTTCAGAGCTGCCACACAAAATCATCTATCTCTGATGTTCTTGGCTTTGGGCCCTCAAATGATGATGGAGTGCAGTTCTTTTCTCCTCAACCAGCTCCAAATGTATGATCAAAGCAATAAAACTGGGAGACCCAAGTTGAGGATGTGTGGAGAGCTGGTTTTTAGCTTTTTCTATTTCAATGCCTCTGTTTTGACTATACTGGCTAAAAGTGATAGGATCTGTAATCAGTGGTAATCCATTGGAATCCTCGACTTACAACCACAACTGAGCCCAAAATTTCTGTTACTAAGCAAGACAGTTCTTAAGTGAATTTTGCCCCATTTTGCAACCTTTCTTGCCACAGTTATTCGGTGAATCACTGCCGTTGTTAAGTTAGTAGCACAGTTGCTAAGTGAATCTTGTTTCTCCATTGATTTTCTTATCAGAAGGTTACAAAAGGTGATCAAGTGACCGCCAGGATGCTGCAATTACCATATATGCCAATTGTCATACATCTGAATTTTGATCACATGACCATGGGGATGCGAAAATGATCTTAAGTCACTTTTTTTCAGTGCTGTTATAATTTTAAATGGTCACTAAATGAATGGTTGTACATCTAGGACAGTGATGGCTAACCTTTTTGCCATCGCGCGCCAAAAGCGGGAGGGGAGCAGGGGACACACACATGTGTGTGCCCACATCCATAATTCTATGCACCCCGCCCCCTCATGTTCCCCCTGCTTTTGGCACATGATGGCACGGTGGGCCCAATAAACCCATTCTTCACTCTCCCCAGGCTCCAGAGCCTTTCTAGGAGCCTGGGGAGGGAAAAAACAGCCTTCCCCACCCTTCCTAGAGGCTCTCTGGAGGCTGGAAACAGCGTGTTTCCTGACTTCTGGTGGGCCCAGCAGGCCCGAAAATCAGCTGGCTGGCGCATGCATGCGTGCCGGAGCTGAGCTCGCGTGCCCACCAATATGGCTCCACCTGTGACACCCTTGCCATAGGTTCGCCATCATGGGTCTAGGACTACCTATATCTAGAAAAGATTAGATTGGAAACAGTTCCTTGAATGGATCAGTTTCCCTTTTGCTGATGTTGAATTGGCTTTGCGAAGCCTTAACTCACATTCAACATTTCTCCTGCTTCTCTGCTCCTAGGTATCTCTCCTGGCATTATAGAGCTGGGCAAAGGAGGCCAGCCCCTCCAGAGAGATGGGGGATGCTGGGGAAAATGGTCTGGATAACGATGCAGAAGGAGTGTGGAGCTCGGACATCGAGAAGTGTTTCCAGGAGGCGCTGACAATTTACCCACCCTGTGGGAGGCGCAAAATCATTCTTTCAGACGAAGGAAAGATGTATGGTAGGTAGACATGTGAGCCTCTGTTTCCCTATCCCAGATTTCCATTCTTGCACTGAGTAGGGGTGAACTAGAAGGGACCTCTAAAATCCCTTCCAACCCTATGATTCCTTATGGTAAGGATTGTGGATACTACAGAATACAATTTTTTAAAAATGCATAGGATTAGGTTCAAATTAAAAACAGTGAACATGGTTCTAATCTCTCCAAAGACATAAAAATAAATACAAAGTCAGCTGTTGATCATGTTCAGATGGCATAGTCCTGAATGCTGTGTACAGTGAATCTTCTCGAGGCTCTCATAAAAACAAAGCAGAGGAAACCACCAGCATTTTAGAGTTAGGGTTCAACCTTGTCAACCTTAAGACCTGGACTTCAGTTCCCAGAATTCTCCAGTCAGAGTGATGAGTGAAGTTAAGAGCCCGGTACATTTGAATCTGGGTGTGTTGAAATGTGTTGTCTTTGAGGTGCTGGGGGTTTTGTTGTGTTTTTTATGACTTTATTGTTCTGTGTACACTCAGATTTATGTTACATGACATGGACAGTTCTATCTATCCAGCCAGCCACCCATCTGTTCACCCCCTCATCCATCCATCCATTCACTCCTCATCCACCCATCCATTAGCCCTCCAGCCAGCTAGCTATCTATCTGTAAAATATAAAATCTGGGTACCTACCTACTAATGATCTGGAATTTGAGACATCTGATATCCAAGCTTCCCCCCCCCCCCCCGTTAATGTAGCCATTTGGTTTACCAATAATGGCATGGCCAGACCGAATGACCTGCAAAAGTGTTCTTTCCCACATGACCTCATAACGGCAGATAATATTTTTTTTATTTTCCAAATGTTTTTCTCATTTTCTCTTTTCCCAATTCTTTTCTTGTCTTGCAGGTCGTAATGAGCTCATTGCCCGTTACATCAAGTTGAAGACTGGGAAAATACGGACAAGGAAACAGGTAAACAAGAAGGTTTGGGCAGGGAGCTGTAAGCCATAAGAATTAAGTTTGAGGGAGCTGGAATGAAATCTGCCATTTTCTCCTTCAAACCGTTTTATATTTTTCTCTCTCTCTCTGAATCCTTTCTCAGGTCTCCAGTCACATCCAGGTGTTGGCCCGGCGAAAAACACGAGAAATTCAAACCAAGTTCAAAGTGAGAGATTTTCCTATCACTTTTGACTAATCATGCTAAGCTCATATGCCTGTCCTGCTGAAAGAATGACTCATAATGAACTGGGTGCATACAGTGTATTAATATTTTATTGGTTCTGCCTCTGATAAAGTATCTAAAGTCGGTATTTATGCAAAATGTCATCTTTTGCTAATCTTCTGTACCCATCCATTCTAGGGCAGGTTGAAAGAGTTACAGCAGATAAGGAAAGCGATAGTTTCAGGTATATGAGTTTGACTGCATTCCAGTAAAAATATATAACCTGACTAGGATAGAATGAAGTGTTAGAAATTTGAATTACAATTGTGTAATTGTACAAATAGCTGACAATTGTCAGCTATTACAATTCTCAGCTAGTAGGGAATGGAATTTAGTGGGAGGCATAATAATTGGGAGAAAAAGTTTATTGCAAATCTGGAATCCTAGATTTCTTGAGATGATGGGATCTTTTAACTTTGTTTACATTTTTATGAAGTGGTGTAGGCTTTGGGGTTTGTTTGTTTGTTTGTTTTGGTTTTTTAAATGTCTAGGCTGGAGAGATGCTAGATATAGTTCTTGACTGTTTGCTTTAATGAAGGGGTTGAGGCTAGTGATCTTAAACCTTCCCAACATCAGTAGTGGGATTCAAGCGGTGTAACAACCGGTTCACTGAGCGCACGCTTGGTGCTTAGAGATCTTCTAGTTCAACCCTCTACTCAGGCAAGAAACGCAATACCAGTGGTCTTCAACCTTTGCGGCTTGGTGGTCTGACTGGGGGGGTGGGGTGGGAAGAGAGGGGAACTGGTCCCTGCGAGTGCGGCAAGTTGGCAGGTACATGTGCGTGAGGCTGGTGATGAATAGAGGAATGCTAGGAACAGGGAGGGAGGGAGGGAGGGAGGGGAAGGAAGGAAGGAAGGAAGGAAGGAAGGAAGGAAGGAAGGAAGGAAGGAAGGAAGGAAGACAAAATTCCGGATATCCCAGAATGACATTCCTCATAGAAAACCCACAGCAATTTCAATGCATGCAAGATTTCCTTTGTAGAGTAATCTATGTGGAAAGGGCAACATGAGTTCATAAAGGAAAAGAAATGATTTCCCAAAATACAGAATGTGTCTCTCTTTTCTGCCTCACTCTGCCACCCAGGATCAGGTGGCAAAAGGGAAAGCATTGCAGAGCATGACAGTCATGTCTTCTGCTCATCTTGTTTCGGCCACTGTCTTCCAGGAGAAATTAGACCTGTCGGAACACTACTATCCATCCAGCACCACCAATGTAAGCATTATGTGGGGGGAAACTGGGATTTCTCTGGAGCTCTTTTTGGGGAGGAATTCTCATGCTGCAGATTTCAGATTGAAGTTTGCTGCACTTAACACTTAGTTTCCCCTAAAGAATTTGGGAAATTGTGGTTTGGGGGGTTTCCAGGGATTTTCCCCATGCTCTTTCTGAAAGCATTGTCTGAGGGAAGACCACATTGTTAAGTGACTTGCGTAGGTAGGACATTTGTCCGGTGAAAGAACTCTCGGTTGATTACTGTATTTTTCAGAGTATAAGGCGCACCTTAGTTTTTGGGGAGGAAAATAAGAAAAAAGCTGATTGGCGGGTGGATTGGCCTCCCAGAATACCGCCAATCAGCTGTTCTCAGAGGTGAATTTTAGCAACAGGTTCCTTGGTTGTGAGCTCTGTGCCTTGCTTTTTTTTCTGCCTTTGAAACTTCTGAAACTCTGTTTCAGAAAAAACTTTTTTTTCCTGCCTCTGAAAGCCTCCGAAACAGAGCGTATAAGGTGCAACTTATACTCTGAAAAATATGGTAGTTAGACGGCTCTCTATAGGTAGTCCTTACTGGGACGTGGTGGCTCAGTGACTAAGACACTGAGCTTGTCGAGCGAAAGGTCGGCAGTTCAGCGGTTCGAATCCCGCTGATTCGGGTGAGCTTCCGTTACTTGTCCCAGCTTCTGCCAACCTATCAGTTCAAAAACATGTAAAAAATGTGAGTAGAAAAATAGGGACCACCTTTGGTGGGAAAGTAACAGCGTTCTGTGCGCCTTTGGCGTTTAATCATGCCGGCCACATGACCACGGAGATGTCTTTGGACAGCGCTGGCTCTTCGGCTTTGAAATGGAGATGAGCACCGCCCCCTAGAGTCGGGAATGACTAGCACATATATGCGGGGGGAACCTTTACCTTTGCCTTAGGTAGTCCTTGACTTTAGTTGTTTGCCTCTGCATGTAGTCTTTGATTTACAACAGACCCCAAAATAGATACTTACGACCTAGAGTCAAAGTTCTGATGCACAGTCCCCCAACTGCAGTTATGTGATCGTATTTTGGAAGCTTAGAGAGCCCATATTTACAGCTGTTTGCAGCATCCCGTGGTCACATCACCATGATTTATGACATTTTTTGTCGAAAATTGGTGTTTGCTTCCAGTTTCCAGCACAAAATGCCCAACGAGGACAATGGGTTTGCTTAAAAACCATGAGTATTCATTTAATGATCACCACAAAAAAGCTATTAAATTGGGTTGGTCACATGATGATCTACTTAATGACTGGCACGATTTATGACTGTAATTCCAGGCTCAAGTCTAGTCATAAATTGAGAACTACCTGTAATTGATAAATTGGCATCAAGTTTATCAGAATATTTTTAAGCAAATAGCACATGCTTTCTGGTGATTTATGCCTCTATCATAGCAGGAGTTCTGCTTTATTAATGTAAGAGAATGCTTTTTCTAACTTGGTGTTTGCAATCTATAAAATTTACATGCCTTTAAAAAACAAATTGTCATTACGTTTAATCACGGGTACTATTTGGGTCCATTAAAGAACATTTCCATATTTGCAAAAGAAATTTGGTTTATATTAAATAACACAAAAATGGTAGGAATATTTTAAATGTTCTTTCTGGTTTCAGCAACCCACAGACTTTTTCCATTTCTGGGCAGGGGATGTAAACCAAGGCCAAACTACTCCAGAGTAAGTTTTAGATTGATATTTTTGCAACCAGCATGTTTATGTCTATCTCGGGAGCATTTTCTGCTGAATTGCTACTTTTATGTGTCCTCCCTTTCTTCAGTATCAAGCCCATCCTCCAGGCCCCATATCCCATCACACCAATTGCAGCATCACTTGCTGCCTCAGGTAAGCATTACTCCTACTTCCATCATCCATTTGTTACCTTACAGGTAGTCCTCATAGAACAACTATTCCATTCAGCAACTGTTCCAAGTTACGATGGCACTGAACAAGGAGGACTTACAACAGGTCCTCGTCGTGGTGATCGTTGCAGCATCCACATAGACCCACGATTGTAATTCAGATGCTTGGCAAACAACTCAGCAATGACGATGCTGCAGCTTCCTGTGGTCATGCGATCACCATTTGTGACCTTCTCTGCTGGCTTCCAATAAACAAAGTCAATGAGGAAGCCAGCAGGAGGTTGCAAATAGCAATCCCATAAACATGGGAAGCTATGACTATGCAGGATTGGTCTAACAATAGCAACTGGCACTGCCACAGCTGCCATCATAAGTCAATGGGGTCATATAATGTCACTCTTTATAACTGTATTGTTTGGCAATAGAGTTGCTGGTCCCAATTACCATCATTAATGACCATCATTAAGTGAGGACTGCCTATACTACTAAACATGGGGATGTGTTCCATTAGCCACAAGTCTTTTTCTCTTGGCTTCTCAGGTTATTCCACCACCCCAGGGATGGGCTGTTGTCTCCCCAGCACAACTACCCCTTGGCCGAGGGGTCATATTGGTACAGAAACACTTCGATTGGTGGAGTTTACTGCTTTTATGGAGTGGCAGAACGAAGGAGATTTGGTAAAACCGGCGCACACGTGCCCCTTCAATGCTCCCTTGCTGTTCCCATCTGCTAGAGTAAACTTGGCTTGAAAAATTTGAGGAATGGTAAAACTGAGTATAATAAGATTAAAGCTAGAGAAATGATGCTTAGTCTTACTTGGTATGTGAAACTCAGTAACCTATTTGGGATAGTAACAGTCTTCCTACCTAACGCTCCAGAGTTATTAAGAGAATAATAAGAAAAACTGTTCTTCACTTCATCCAGGAAAAACAGGATAAACAGGATAGAGTTCTTGGAGGAAAGATAGGTTATCACGATCAATTAGAACAGAGGTCCTCAAACTTTTTAAACAGGGGGCCAATTCACAATCCCTCGGACTGTTGGGGGGCCGGATCGGCTGGGTGGGCGTGGCTAGATGATCATGTGACTAAGTGGACGTGGCCAATTTAACAATCCATTGAACAATGCACACAAATTAAACTTTAATTGTTTTGTTCCTGGGGGTGTTTTATTTGCTTTTGTTTGCATGTTGCTCTTTTGATCGCCTTTTCATTTTACTAGATCGGTTTTTCGCTTGTTTAGGAGTCTAGTGGTCCACTTCAGGAAACTCAGTTTTGCAGCAATTCTTCTCAGCCCCAAGGAGCTTGAGAAATCTCTCTCTGTTTCTCTCTCTGTCTCTCTCTCTTTCCTTCTCTCTCTACCTCTCTTTTTTCTCTCTCTCTTTCTCTCCCTGTCTTTCTTTGTCTCTCTCTCTTTCTCTCTCTCTCTTTCTGTCTCTCTCCTCTCTCTTTCCTTCTCTCCCTCCCTCTTTCTCTCTCTCTGCCTCTCTCTCCCTGTTTCTTTCTCTCTGTCTCTTTATCTCTTTCTGTCTCTCTCTCTCTCTCTATCTTCTGGAGGCAGGGAAGGTGAAAAATGGGCCATTTTTGCCTGTTTTTTGGCCTCCTTTCACACACACATCCCAACCTCCAGAAGCATTCTGCAGGCTTAAACCAGGCAAAAATGGCTCGTTTTTTGGCCAAAAGCGGGCCATTTTTGCCCAGTTTTTGGACTCCTTTCACCACCTCCACCCCCACCTCCAGAAGTATTCTGCAGGCCAAAATTGTTGAGCTTACTTTTCAGTTCCAACTCGCAGGGCTCCCGAAGGCAAGTCCTGCTCTCTGCTGAAGGGGGGGGGGGGCAATGTGGGGGAGCAACCTCGTGGTGCTCCACGGGCTGGATTAACTGCTTCAGCAGGCCGCATGGGGCCCGCGGGCCATAGTTTGAGGACTCATGAATTAGAATGAATTGGGAATAAAGGTAAAGGAACCCGATGAAGTGAATATAGAATTTAAGCTTTAAGATGCCAGCAGGTCCCTTACCATCTGGAAGTCAAACCTGAAAAATTGTATGGTGTAAAACCTAGTCGTCTGATTTTGGCAGAAAGTTTGGGATGAAAATGTTAGCTTAGGTCTCAGTAATAGTAGGTAAATGTATTTATGTGTTACACTAAGTATCATTTGCTTAACCATGATTGATCGAATATATCATAAATAATTGGTTTCACTCAACACATTAAGGCAATGTTTCTCTATCTTAGCAACTTGAAAACATGTGGATTTCAACTCCCAGAATTCCACATTGGCTGGGAGTTGAAGTCCACATATCTTCAAGCTGCCAAGATTAAGAAACCTTGCATTAAGGTCTAAAAGCATGAATTTCAAACAAAAAAGGCTGGATTCATACAAATACAAATACAATATGCAGATGCTGTTTTTTAGTTAACTTCTGTCTTTCAGCTCCCTTCTGCATGTATGAAAACTACTTGCTGGTTTAGCAAGTTTATCTGAAAAAAACCTCACCTATCTCAAGGGTTTGAAACTCGTGGCCCGCAGGCCGGATGCGTTGGCCACGGCCACCCCCGGTTTACCGAAGGGGGGGAAAGCCCCGATACATCATGTGACAATGTTGTGACAACATGAGTTTGACACAACCTTAACCTATCTCATGGCCACTTAATTATACTAAAAGTTCTATCCAGGATACCTGAGGGGTTCCAAAGTTGAAAAGGCTATGCCTATTAATATCAGTATGTCAGAGAGATGCCACTGCATGCAAATTTTGAAATTGCTGAATGAGTCCCAACCTTGAAATAGTGTAATGCTCGGCTTCCACCAGTAAACAGCATCCTTTCCCTCTGGGTGCATCTTTGCATTCAGAGGGGACACACTTTCTGGTATGCTTCTCCTACCTCTCAGCAAGTTCCTGAGCTCCAGAAAGCAGTTTGTGAGATAAGGCAGGCTACGTTCATCTGACAGCTCTGACTTCCCTTTCTCTTCTCCATAGTTTAAGCGGCAGCATCGTTTTGTTTACATTGACCTAGCACCCATGTCTGAGTCACCCCTGGAGATGGTGGACATACGCCAAATCTATGACAAATTTCCAGAGGAAGGAGGTGGACTGCGAGATCTATATGATCAAGGCCCTCCTCATTCTTTCTTCTTGGTCAAATTCTGGGTAAGAACTCTTTTGCTCATTGAATTCCCAAATCATCAGGAATACAAGCAGGTTCCCCTGGGATTTACGATCAGTGCTCGCATGAAACAATGTGTCTTGTTGGTATTAGTATCCAGATTGCAGGGATCAGTAGATAGATTTGGAGCAGAGGAAGGCAACCAACCTGATGTATTCCAGATGCTCGGGACTTTGAACCCTATCTACTCTAATTAGTATGGCAAGTGGGAAGGACTTGTAGGAGGTGTAGTTCAGACATTTGCAAGTTGCTTATCCATGTTTTAGACGTTCTGAGCTGGTAGTTAGGTTACACAGGTAGTCTTTGACTTATGACCATAGTTGGCCCCAAAATTTATGTTGCTAAGCATGACCACTGTTAAGTGAATTTTGCCCCATTTTACCATCTTTCTTGGTAAGTGAATCAGTGCAGTAGTTAAGTTAGTAACACAGTTGTTAAGCAAATCCAGCTTCCTCAATTGACTTGGCTTGTGAGAAGGCTTGCAAAATGTGGTCACATGACCTCAGGGCACTGCGACTGTCATAAATAGGAATCAGTTGCCAAGCGTCTGAATTTTGATCACATGAAGATGGGAATGTTCGTAAGTGAAACACAGTAATAAGTCACTTTTTTCAGTGCCATTGTTAAGTTTTGATGGTGACTAGATGAACTGTTGTAAGTCAAGGATATATCTGAAAACAGTCATCCCACACCTCTCAAAATGGCATGCTGCAACACATATAGGCTTGTTGGTTAACAGCAGCAATCAAGTCATTCTCAAGACTGAATTTAAAACTAAGCTAATGAATTAAACAACATCTTGTTGGTTGGTGTTTGACCTCAGTACAAATCCCTTTTCAATTATGAAGAGTGGCAATCCTCAAGACTTACTTCCTCACAATCAGTAAATTAGAAACAGGGAGACTTTGTCAATAAAACTATTGCTGAGATATTTGGATTCTGACCCTGGGTATAATTAAAAGTCACCTTAGGCAGCTTCATATCAAGAACAAATATTAGAACTGTTGGATGCATTAAAACTTTATATTGCTTGCCCAGCCACATATTCCCTCTTCCACAATCCAGTGCTCCAAGTCACATCTTCATGTTCAAATAACATCATTATTTTTAAAATCAACAACAGATGAATGTAATTTAAGATATTTATCCCTTGTACTAAGTACAAATCAGAAATGATTTTTGCTTCTGCTTTTATTTATGCTTTTCTTGGACTCTGGGGTATATGCTGCGCTTAATCCAGAATTCTATAGAGGCAGCCTTTGACTTACAACAATTTGTTTAGTGACTGTTCACAGTTACAACAGCACTTAAAAAAAGTTATTTATGACCTGGTTTCACCTTTACAACTGTAGCAGCATCCCCGTGGTCATGTGATCTCAAAAATCAGACTCTTGGCAGCTGGCATTTATGCAGCGTTCTGGGATAATAAGCAAGTCAATGGAGGAGCTGGATTTGCTTAACCATCGTGTGAGTCACTTAACTGAAGTGATTCACTTAACAAAGATGGCTAAAATGGTTGCAAAGTTGGGCAAGTCTCACTGAATAACCTCTTTGCTTAACAACAGAAATTCTGGTCCCCGTTGAGGATTACCTGTATTTTTTACGAAAATGGTAAGCAGGGCCGTTATGATGTACAATGCCTTTTTCCCTGCTGTTTGCTCCCAGCTTCTGAAATAAATAGATATGTCGCTTTAATAACTGGGGATGTCATTGCACTCCTCTAGAGGAGGGGTACACAACCCCTGGGCCTCAGCCCACAACCAGGCCGTGGTGTATTTGGAATTGGGCCACGCGAGTGGACATGCAGCTCAACTTGTGCAAGTAACAAGCTGGTGGGCCCTCGCACGGCCGGGCACTTGCTCAAGTTGAGCTGCATACGTACATGCCAGCCTGCCACTCGTGTAAATCAAGCTGCATGCACGTGTGCCAGCGCACTGCTTGCACAGACCACTTTCCCTCTCCTCCCCCCCCACCCCGCCAGCTGGGCCACAAAGGTTGGGGACCGCTGCTTTAAAGACTTAACACTCAACAATCTTTGCATCAATTGTTTAAAAACAGTTCTGATTCTGTTTTCCAATCTCTTGCTCTAGGCTGACCTAAGCTTTTCCCTCCCTGGAGAAGAACTTGGAGGCAGAGGAGGGGCCTTCTATGGGGTGAGCAGTCGATGCGAGGGCCCACGGGCTCTGACTCTCAGTTGCACCTCCAAAGTCTGCTCGTTTGGCAAACAGGTGGTGGAAAAACTGGAGGTGGGTGAGGTGAGGGTGGAGCTCTGAGACTGAGGGTGGCGATGCTGGGACGAGCCAGGGTGGGATGTGGGGAGCAGAGTGTTTATATGTGCTAAGAAACCCAGCCGTAGAATGTCAAGGTTGTTGCATGCAACTATGCTAAAAAGCTGCCTTGTTCCAAGTCTGTTTACTGTATTTGGCCTGCGCATAGCATTATCTGGGCCTGGCTTGCTGAGACAACATGACATTTTCCAGCAGAAAGAGTGAAGGAGACAGGCAGGCTGGTCAAAGCCTGGAATATCTTATCTGATTAAGTTGTCTCAGCTATGAACTTTCACCATTTTAATTGTAATCAACGTCTGGGGAAGTCACCATAATAATGTTGTTAATACTAGAAAGAGTGCAGAGAAGAACAACAAAGATGATTAGGGGACTGCAGGCTAAAACATATGAAGAACGGTTGCGGGAACTGGGTATGTCTAGTTTAATGAAAAGAAGGACTAGGGGAGACATGACGGCAGTGTTCCAATATCTCAGGGGTTGCCACAAAGAAGAGGGTGTCAAGCTATTCACCAAATCACCTGAAGGCAGGACAAGAAGCATCAAGGAGATCAAGGAGAGAAGCAACTAATCAAGGAGAGAAGCAACCTAGAACTAAGGAGAAAATTCCTGACAGTTAGAACAATTAATCAGTGGAAAAACTTGCCTTCAAAAGCTGTGGATGCTCAAACACTGAAAGTTTTTAAGAAGAGATTGGACAACCATTTGTCTGAAATACTATAGGGTTTCCTGCCTAAGCAGGGGGTTGGACTAAAAGACCTCCAAGGCCTTTTCCAACTCTGTTATTCTAATACTAATTCCTAAGGGGGTATGCGTAAGTGCACTAATGTGCCTATCATCCCTCTCACATTTTTTTTTTCATTTTGCTCATTTGGATTTGTAATTTTCGTTTGACAAATAAATAAAATAAAAATAAATAGACACAAAGATATGTGGGTTTTCTCTCTGTGTTCAGTTTTGGAATCTGACTTCCAGAGTTGGCAAAAGAATTGTAGTCTGGAGGGACCACAAAGTTCATCTTGCCTGATCTTAGAAGATAAAGAATGGGTGAGGGAAATAATCAATAGGAGAAAGATCACTAGGAACTCCTCTGGGGATCTCCTTGTAATTCATTTTGGTTTCCTCAGTCCTTCTCCAAGAGGAAATTCAGGATTATCAATACAGAGAACCAGACTATGGCTACTTTTCACACTGTGGATGTCTTGGTCTACTCTAGTCTTTCTAACACTTGTGCTTTTTACTTGTACTGGAGTTGAATTCCCATAATCCCCCAGCCAGCAAGACCATAATCTGTTCTGATTGCTGATTTTAAGAACTCAGATCAATCGTGTCAGGGGGTGTCATAATGAAACCAGCCCTCATACTGAATATGACTTCTACATAATAATCTCTTTTTGCATCGTAAGCAAATCAAACCCCAGGAATTTAATTCATTTTGGGCTTAGGCAGGAAAGGCTTTCAGATCAAAGGCATTGTTTTTAAAAAAACTGAGCTCAAAAACCACTAACTATTAAGTTTTAGGCCATATGCAGGTATATTGAACTCCAGGGGTATGAGGCAGAACAAGTTTGGGATTGGCTTTATGTTAGATTATTTTTTGGCAAAAAACTGCCATAGCAAGAGCTGGATGGGCTAAAATCTTTCCCCTTGATGTGCTATTTTATCTACAGTGTTTCTCAAATTTGGCAACTTTTGGATGTACGGGCTTCAATTCCCGGAATGCTCTAGTCAGTCTTCCTGGCTGGGGGAATCTGGGAGTTGAAATCCACACATCTGGTAGTTGCCCAATAACAGGAAATCAGATGTTTAGTTTTGTTTGCCTACAGAAGCAAAAGGTTTAGGATTCATAAAATTAGGCTTGGGGAAATAAAGCTGCAGTGATTTAAGACAGTGATGGAAAGATCTGGATCAGAGGTTGTATTCAGCCAGTTTGCACCAGTTCACGTGAACCGTTGGTGAAAATTCGGCCAAGGTCGCTGAACCGGTAGCGATGGCCGGCTAGCCACGCCCCCAAATTGGTCCCCCAGTCGCCGCTCGCTCGCCACACCCACCATATTTGTTGCCATCAAGTTCTTTGAGCACGTGCATCCCATTGCCTTGAAAGTCCAATGGATGCACATGCGCAAAGAACATGGCAGCAGTACTTTTCGGCGGCCTGCAACCAGACGCCACTTCTTTGAGTCCCTTGTGGAGGGACATAAACACACACGCCCAATGCCCCCACTGCCGCTACTTTTGCTCTTGGCTACTCAGCGCTCTTAAAGTTGATCACCAACGCTTCCTCTTTTCCTCAGAGGTGCGGTGTCTGGCTCCCTTCACATTCCTTGTGGAGGGGGGACACATACGCCCCTGTTAACCCCGCTGCTGCTACGTTTGCTCTCAGCTTCTCAGCGCTCTTAAAATCGATCTTGAAGAACTGGAAGACATTTCCTTAGATCGCTGCCAAACTCATCGTTGGGAGAGGTGTAGGCTAGCCCCTGAATATACGAGAAGTCTTGGGCAAAGCTCTTCCAAAGTTCAGCCAAGTCTTCTCCTTCTCAGCCTTAACGTGTGTGAGCAAACACGCACATCATGACGTGTGTGCGCCATGAGGTGTGTACGACTGTGTGTGTTTGCTCTGTGATACAAGGCCGATAAACATGGCCAAGAAGAGCTTTTCTCATGACTTCTCGTATATTCAGGGGCTAGCCTACAACTTTCCCAACAATGAGTTTGGCAGTGATCTAAGGAAACGTCTCCCAGCTCTTCAAGATTGACTTTAAGAGCACCAAGAAGCCGAGAGCAAAAGTAGTGGCAGCGGGGGCGACGGGCGTGTGTGTGTGGGTCCCTCCGCAAGAACTTGGAGACAGACACCGCACCTCTAAGGAAAAGAGGAGGCACTGGTGATAGACATTAAGAGCGCCAAGAAGAAGCCGAGAGCAAAAGAAGCGGCAGTGGGTTGGCAGGGGCTTGTGTGTGTGTGGCCCCCTCCGCAAGGAGTGTGAAGGGAGGCTGACACTATGCCTTTAAGGAAAAGAGGAGGCTCTGGTGACCGATTTTAAGAGCGCCAAGAAGAAGCCAAGAGCAAAAGTAGCGGCAGCAGGGGTGACGGGCGTGTGTGTGTGTGTCCCCCTCCGCAAGGAGTGTGAAGGGGGGCAGACCATGCCTCTGAGCCTCCTCTTTTCCTCAGAGGCACGGTGTCTGTCTCCCTTCACACTCCTTTGCCCAAGACTTCTCGTATATTCAGGGGCTAGCCTACAACCATGAGTTTGGCAACAATCTAAGGAAACGTCTCCCAGCTCTTCAAGATCGACAAGAGCGCCAAGAAGCCGAGAGCAAAAGTAGCTGGGGCGAAAGCAAAAGTAACAGGGGCGGGGGTGACAGGGCATGTGTGTGTGTGTGTCCCCCTCTGCAAGGACTTGGAGGCAGACATCACACCTGAGGAAAAGAGGAGTTGACGAAGCCTTGGCTGTCACCCGGGAGGGGACCGCGGAGGAACACGTCACATGCCCCTGTCGCCCTCACTGCCATTACTTTTGCTCTCAGCTTCTCAGCGCAGTGTCTGCCTCCCTTCACACTCCTTGCACACACCAGGAGCGCCAAACCGGAGCAGGAAAGCGGGCACAGCAGCGAGAGCACGTGAAGTTGGTCACTGTGGGGTGAGCGCCTTGGCTTCCCCTCTTGCTCTTCACAGTCGCCCTGAGCTGAGCCGGTGCGGTTCTTTACTTGGGCAGCCCCGATGACCACAGTAGCAACAAGCAGCACGGCAACAACGAGGTACAGTAGGATTTGGTAGCGCAGAAATTGTTCATCTCCGAGGGGCTGCTGGCAAAAAACAAAAAAACCACCCCAAAACAAAACCAAGGCTTGCAGCAACAGTTTGGAGTTTGTTAAACATTCCTCCGTTCCAGCCAGGCTGCTCAGGAGGTAGGCTTTTATTTTGTCAGCCCAAGCAGGAGGAGAGATTCGTAGGAAATCGCCCTATCTGTTCAGCATCAGCCATGTGACTGAGTGGGTGTGGCCAACTCAATGTCACTCACAGCAAGGTGCAGCCCCACCCAGTCACATGACCACCAAACCACACCTACCCAGTCACATGACCACCAAGGCATCCCCACGAAACAAGCCATGCCCATATCCCACTGGTAGTAAAAAAAATTGAAACCTACTACTGATCTGGATGCTAACAAGACCCGAAAGGAGACAGGCAAAAGAATTGAGACAGGGGGAGATGTTGGATTTTTTTAAGGTGTCCCTGTTGTCAATGAAATGCCTTTATTTGTTTTTCATTTAGAATAATGAATCTCATGTTACTTTTGTAAGGTATCCCCATTTTGGAAGTAGTGGTTAAGATGTTGGCCTAGAAACCAGGAGATTGTGAGTTCTAGTCTGGCATTAGGCATAAAAACCAGTTGGATAATTTTGGACCGATCACCAGGAGATTATGAGTTCTAGTCCTGCCTTAGGCCCAAAAGTCCTGCCTGACTTTGCACCAGTTACTCTCTCTCAGCCCAACCCACTTCACAGGGTGGTTGTTGTGGAGAAAATAGGAGGACGAAAGAGTATTATATGTATTTGCTGGCTTGAATTACTTAATAAAAGTAATAACGTTGGAATAAAAAAATACTTTTTTAAAAAATTGATTGTTGAAAGTATGCACGTATGGTTGTAGGTTTGGGGCTTCTCTCTGATCTGTCTTATGTTCTAATATCTGTTCCACTTCATCCCCTTGATTCCCCAGACAGCCCAGGCTCCTCACTGGGAAGATGGCCGCTTTGTTTTCCGTCTGCAACGTTCACCACTCTGCGAGTATCTCATTAATTTTATTCGCAAACTACGAACACTACCAGAAAAACTGATGATGGATAGCGTGCTTGAAAATTTCAGCATCCTGCAGGTATTCAGGAAAGGAACTATGGGGAGGGTGAGAAACAATTTTAAGTCAAAACTATACTTCCACAGGGAAGGAATGGGGAGACAGAAAATTTTGCCCAAACTTTAGTTTCTAGTTCTCAATGGTCTTAGTTCAATGTTTCTCAAACTTGGTAAGTTTATGACATTTGGACTTCGATTCCCAGGATTCCCTAGGTAGCATATGAGGGCTGGGGAATTCTGGGAGTTGAATTCCAAATGTCTTAAAGTTGCCAGAGTTGACAAACACCAATTTACTGTAATTTTTTTTACAAAATTGCTATGGCCTGTTTGAGAGCATATTTAAGCTAGATAGGTTTTGTTTTTCATGAACAAAAGTTAGTTATGTTAGTCGCTTCTCTGGGAATGCCAGGCAAGTTAAACCTGTTCCAGGAACTCTTCTCTTGTTAGTTTTTATGGAGATTATCTGATCCCTTCTTTCTCAGCATCCCAAAATGAGTAAGATGCAATTAAGTCTATGTCTGGAACATTCAATCAATTAAATAGTGAGAATAGTCATTAAATGTTTTGTTGTTTTAAATATGTCCCTGATTTAATTGAACAGATAAAAAGATATTTTATATGCTTATATAACAACTGCTAATTATCAGCTCCATTTATTGACAGAGAGCCATCCTGGGTTAAGAAGGTAGTGCTTTTTTAAAGGTTGTGCAGCCTGCTGTGATTCACACATGCATCATTGAAAATATTGGTTTCCAGCCTTTTTTTATATGACTTTCTCCATCATCACCGAAAGTGTTTTTGAAACAACTGTCACATAAGCTATCATTCAGCAAGATGATGCTCCCAGGGATGCCTGGAGGATTACTAATTTATATTAATAGTTATTCTTTTATAAATTAAAACATGCAAGATACACCTTCTGTACACCCTAGATTCAGTGAGATTTGGAAATGTTGAGATGTTAAATTGTCTGTTTTAAATATATTTTATTTTGATGTTGGTGACTGCACCAGGAACCACCTGAAAGCATCTAGGACAGTAAGTGATCCCAAAGTCTGTCCTCTAGAATGGTCATAGATATGTGTAATACACTTAGATTCAATTGTCTTGTACAGGTAGTCCTGTATGAGGTAGTACTACAGTACTCAACTTTCAACTGTTCGTTTAGTGACCATTCAAAATTACAACAGCATTGAAAAAAGTGACTTATGACCATTTTTCACACTTAAGACCATTGCAGCATGCCTGTGGACAGGGGTGAAATGCTCCCGGTTCGGACTGGATCACCCGATCTAGTAGCAATGGTGGCGGGTGATTCGGAGAACCGGTAGCAAAAATCCCTGCCCCATGCCCAGCTGAGCCGTGCAATCATCAGAGGCTTTTTTTTTAC
>WNWU01013574.1:3876739-3932564 GCA_012654045.1 Ptyas mucosa
GTAGAAAAAATGCTTTTAAAAGTAAAAAAAAAAAGTTGGCCACGCCCACCCAGTCATGTTACCCCACCCACCACCAAGCCATGCCCACAGAACCGGTAATAACAAATTTTACATTTTACCACTGCCTGTGGGTGATGTGATCAAAATATGGCCAGTTGGCAACTGGTTCATATTTATGAAGGTTGCAATATCCTGGGATCATGTGATCCCCCTTTTGTGACCTTCTGACAAGCAAAGTCAATGGGGAAGCCAGATTCACTTAACAACCGTGTTACTAACTTAACAACTGCAATGATTCACTTAGCTCCTATTGCTAGAAAGGTCACAAAATGGTACGATGCTCACTTAACAAATGCCCCACGTAGCAACATAAATTTTAGACTCAATTGTGGTCGTAAGTTGAGGACTGCCTGTAGTGGAATGCTACAGTGCATCAACCAATGAGGAAAGACATGTTACATAAGGGAATATAATGTCAAGAACAGCCTCATAATCAAGTATAGAGTTTCAATGGCTACTCCCTTACCATAAGAGCTGACTGGAGAGACACTGAAGGCCTTGACATTACAGGTGGTCTTCAACTTGTGACAACTAAGCCTAACATTTTTGTTGTTAAGCAAGGAAGCTGGTAAGTGACAACTGATTTTACCATAGTTAAGAGAATCATGCAGCCACTAAGCAAATCTGATTTCCCCCGTTGACTTTGCTTGTCAGAAGCTATCTAAGGAGATTACAAAAGGTGATCACATGATCCCGGGACAATGCAACTCTCATAAATACATAGAATAGAATAGAATAACAGAGTTGGAGGGGACTAGAGAGGTCCTCTAGTCCAACCCCATACCCAGGTAGGAAACCCTACACCATTTCAGACAAATGGTTATCCAACATCTTAAAAAATTACAGTTTTGGGGCATTCACAACTTCTGCAGGCAAGTTGTTCCACTTATTGTTCTGTCAGGAAATTTCTCCTTAGTTCTAAGTTGCTTCTCTCCTTGATTAGTTTCCACCCATTGCTTCTTGTTCTACCCTCAGGTGCTTTGAAGAATAGTTTGACTCCTTTGTGGCAACCCCTGAGATATTGGAACACTGCTATGATGTCTCCCCTAGTCCTTCTCTTCATCAAACTAAACATACCCAGTTCCTGCAACCGTTCTTCATGTTTTAGCCTCCAGTCCCCTAATCCTCTTTGTTGCTCTTCTCTGCACTCTTTCTAGAGTCTCAACATGCCAGTTGCCAAGCACCCAAATTTTTATCAGCTGACCATGCAGATGCTGCAGTGGTCGTAAGTGTGAAAACTGGTCATAAGTCATTTTTTTCAGTGCCATTGTAACTTCAAACAGTCAAATGGTTGTAAGTCAAGGACCACCTGTACTTTTTATCTTGTGTTAATTTCCCTGGAAAGGGGGTTAGGAGGTTAAACGCATCTGTTCTCTGTTATGGGTTGGTTTGTTTCATGAACCAAGTAGGGAACTCTGCCATTAAAAACTGTTGTTCTCGTTTCCAAACAGGTTTTGCGGGATCAAGAAACTCAGGAATTGCTACTGTGTGTGGCCTTTGTGTTTGAAGTTTCTGCAAAGGAACGGGGATCACAGCATCACATCTATCGGCTGGGCCGGGACTGAGAAATAGTTCACCATGTTCTACAAATCAACCCCAGACAGCAAGCCATCTTCCTTTTACCTCCACATCATACTAGATGGCAGAACTGATGGCAGAAAAACTGCTGACCCCATTCATACCAACTTTTAAGTTTACTAACAGATACTTTTCTCTTTTTTCTCTCTTGGTTTTTCTCACAAAAACCAAGCTGTAGACCTAAACCTTTAAAAGGCTTGAACCCATTGCTCAGTAGACCATCTTAAAGGTGGAATAGCTCAGTAGACCATCTTACAGGTGGGATGGTCCTTTGAACAGGTGTACTTCTGGAAGAATACTCTTTTGGTCAAATCATCTCGGGCATGTTGAGGACAATAGCTAATCTCAACTCCATAGGTATCCTCCTAAATCTCCTGGAAGAACATTGTCCCATGTCATTGCTTCTTGGGATTTAACACTCCATTGTAATAAGAAACGATATTTCTTAGCACTCCTGTTTTGTATGACAGTCAGACTTTGATGTACATTATAACTTAATTATCACAAACTGTTGAAGAACTGTTGAAGAATTCCTACACTATCGTGTCAAGACTCTAGGGAAAGGTTTATATCAGGAATACATAACCTGATGGCTCTCGATTCACGGGTCTCCCCAGATCCTTTTAAGAGTCCACCACAAACAGTAGGGTTTAATGTGACTCAAATTGAAGACCGTTATATACAGTGGCAGTAATGATATTGTTTAATACAAGTTTTAAATCAAATTTGAATTCTTGTCCTGTATTGAATTAATCTCCATTGTGGAGTACAGTCCTCGACTTAAAACTACTCATTTAGTGACCTTTTGGAGTTAACAATAGCACTCAAAAGTGACTTAACAACCACTCACATCTTCACAGCACCCACATGATCATGGGATCAAAATTTGGGTGCTTGGCAACCAGCATATGTTTATGAGAGTTTTAGCATTTGGGAATCGTATGATTGCCATTTGCGACCTTCCCAGCTGGTTTCCAACAAGCAGGCAATGGGGGCAGATAGATTCGCTTAACGATTCACTTAACAACCATGGCAAAAAAAGATGGTAAAATTGGACATCACTCACTTAACCACCATCTTGCTTAGCAAAATTCTTGAGTCAGTTGCCTAATTTCTCCTTTGCTGCCTAGGAGTTGGTACCATTTCAAAAGTAGAGAACAATTCACACTGTAGGAAGGTAAGGTAAAGGTAAAGGTAAAGGTAAAGGTTCCCCTCGCACATATGTGCTAATCGTTCCCGACTCTAGGGGGCGGTGCTCACTTCCATTTCAAAGCTGAAGAGCCAGCACTGTCTGAAGATGTCTCCATGGTTATATGGCCAGCATGATTAAAGGCCAAAGGTGCACGGAACGCTGTTACCTTCCCACCAAAGGTGGTCCCTATTTTTCTATTTGCATTTTTTACATGCTTTCAAACTGCAAGGTTGGCAGAAGCTGGGGCAAGTAAAGGGAGCTCACCCTGTTATGCGGCACTAAGGATTCGAATCACTGAACTGCCGACCTTTCGATCGACAAGCTCAGTGTCTTAGCCACTGAGCCACTGCATCCTACCTGTAGCTAAAAGCTATTTTACATCCAAGTTCAAAGAATCAAACACAACTGTTTATGGATCATTTTTATTTACAAAATAGAAATTTTAAAAAGCCTAATTCTGTCAAGAACAAACCACAGTAAGATGAGAAAGGAGGTGAAAATTATATATGTACCGCATTCCACCTGCATTCTCTTCCTCAAAGTATTTCCCCCTCTATACTTCTGTTTTAAACATCCAAGCTGAATATATAAATACCACAAAAAAAGCAAAAAAAAAAAGGAAAGGTTTTCTCATCTGCCCTGCACAGGGTTGTAAGTGTGCAAGGCGCAACCCAAAACCATGTCCAATTTTTGGGGTTCAAATATAAGGTGTCATCTTCGTTTACACCTGCTGGGGCAGTAAAGAGGCGCCATTCAAAAATCCACAGAAGTGTTAATGGCTATGTCAATGCATTCCCAGTGCTGATAGACCTCTTCATTCCAGACCAGGTATATCCTGCTTCTGAACTAGCTAGTGGGGTCATGAGCTCCAAAGGTTTGCGGATTCAGTGCTGTGGAACTTGTCATTCAACATTCCTTACCCAGTGGTAAAGTTGGGACAATTAGGAGCCACCAGTGAACAATATCAGATGGATTTCAGGTTCCTCATGCCTTTTATCCAACGAGGAAAAGACTGGTGATAGAACAGTTTAGTCCA
Source organism: Ptyas mucosa (assembly GCA_012654045.1). Classification (NCBI taxonomy): domain Eukaryota; kingdom Metazoa; phylum Chordata; class Lepidosauria; order Squamata; family Colubridae; genus Ptyas; species Ptyas mucosa. Next base: position 3,880,606 of record WNWU01013574.1, read on the forward strand.
AACATAAGGGAGAAATGCAGCCTTCTTAACTGAGCCGTTTTCAACATAGGTTAATTCAACCAAATCAAGACAAGATTGCAGTATAAAAGACTAAATACTAAAGTACATGCCAAGAGTAGCATAAAACATACAACTTTCAGGTTTGGTTATATCTCACATATGGTTGAGAATGCTTGAAGTCTGGCTGGATAGATCATACCTCAATGGTAGCAGAAATGGTACTAAAACTCTTGGTCCAATCAGGTGCATCAACACCACTGTTAATTCACAGCCTGAACTGTTGACTAAATAATATGCTGCGAATTTCACTTCTTTAAAAAAGTAAATTTTTTAGCTTTAGGTCTAAAATAGCTGTATCAAAGGATTGGGGGGCATTGTTGAATGTATAATATGTATACGCTTTTAACAAATAATTTTTCCCAGATTGTATTTGACGGGTCCTAGCAATAAGTGGCTTATGGTTAAATAGTTCTCCTCATGCAAAAGTAGATCAGGGCTTGGTTGTTAAAATCTGTGCATTCCAGGACAATGCAATATAAAAACATAGAACTCTATCTTATTGTATGGATTTACTGTAAAGCCAAAAGCCGATACGGCTATAATTTTTGGAGGACATCTAAGAGTTGAACCATCTTTAACTAAGTGAAGGTAAAAACCTGTTTCATAGTACTGTGTTTTCTTATTGGTTGCTCTGATTCTTGAAAGTTTCGTCTCAAGACTGGATCTATTAGGACAAGAAAGTTAGATACTAAACTTGCTGAACACAACCGCAGCCCTACAATATACTGTTTTAAAACCCTGGTTGAATGTCTGAGTAAGACACAATGTTCTTCGATGCGGTTTCCCCCAAAAGTTTCTTTGCCTAGGAATAACGAGCAAGCTTGTCATAGTTGGGGCCAATGGTTCTACACAGAAACATCGATACCATCATGAGGAAGAGCTATGGGGAAAAAGAGAGATTTTAGTAAAAGAAACAGCAATCACACATCTATCATAAGAAAAGCTAAACTCCTTGTTTGGGATAGTTTGTAAAGCAACTTAAAAATAAGATTAAATAAGATTCTTAATTTGATCCCACGGCCTTCAAAAGTGTTGGACTTCAACCTCCAGTATTTCTGCTTAAGATTTCTGGCTGTTGGGAATCCAGTGCACTGGGAAGGCGGGATACTGGGATAGCCCCTTCACGACTTGTGGACTTCAATTCCCAGAATTCTTGAGCCAGACAGAAGCTGAAGTCCACAGGTTGTAAAGAAGCCATCATTGCCCACTCTGCGTCTAGATCTAAGCCCTGAAATTACAACTCATGAATATAGTAGCTATCTCTGAATCCTTATTGAACCCAACCAGGTGTCTTTCATGTGTACTGAACTACAATCCCCATTATCCTTGAAGCCCTTATCTAGGTGCTCCCCAGACACATGGATCAGCAATGGTCAGGCTGACTGTGGAATTCTTGAAATATAATCCACAATAGGGAAAGTAAATACACAAGATGGAAAGAACCTACAGAGATCAGAATGGCTCATAGAATGTATCTTGCTGAAAGGAAGAAAGATGACTATCAATGATTAAAAAGGGGTGAATCTGCCCTGTAGCATCTTACAGTTTTGTTTTGTTCTCTGCTATATTTGCCCTCTCCAATTCTCCTCATGCAACCCCTGCAGTTCTTGGGGCCCTTGGCATGATACTGTATGCTTCATTTTGGCCCTGGGGTAGCCAGGCAAAACTTTTTTTGCAACAGCACAAGATGCAAGCAAGACATTCATCTGCAAAGGAGGAATGAGGTGGGGAAAACAAAGCATTGTGGGCATTGACACATTTGTACTAAAGGAACATTCAGGTCTGACAATGCCCTGGAATGAATTACCTTGCCAAAACTCCAGGTAGATGTCCCTGTGCAGCAGGTGTGTGAAATAATTTAAGTGATTATAAAAATGGAAAGAGGTTTGCAATAGTGGCGAATATCTGTAGTTCAGGGATAGGATGAGGGTGAAGATTTGTTCTCCGAGCTTGTGGGAGAACAATCTTAATCTCTACCCACACCGACACCAAACAGTACCAGTTCAATTGGAGCAACACAAAAATCGGCCATGCTACCACCCACCACACTTGTGAGTCCATCGAAGCCTGACACTCCACAAAAAATTCCATCAACAGACACACGGACCTACAACCAGCCTACGAAACCTTCAGAATCCAGACCAACCGCACAGCCAACCAGAGACAGCACTGACCCTCAACTAACCCACATAAGCCCACCACCACCAGCACCTCCCAATGATTCTGATCTGAAGTAACCTCCCCATCACAAGACCCGTCAAAAGTCTCTCACTGATGGCTCAAACCTGACCCACACAAGACCCTCACTTGACACACCCACACCTGACCCATTACAAGACCTACGGACCACAGAAAGCCCTTGCAAACAGAAAAACACTGACAATGGCATCTCCTAAACTCTGCGGAAGATGTTACCTAATCTGGTAATGAAACATTCAGAAACCAACCCACCAGCTTGGACTACGAACCTTCACCCTCATGGAAAGAGGTTTCAGAAATGAGGGAGAATTAAGGAGTAGCACAAACATAACCCAGGGGCTCATGCATCACTTTGGGAAGCAAATCAACACTTCACCTTTTTAGACATGCCCAGACCTATGCCAAGAATAGGGTGTGTAGGTGTTGAGAAACACGGCAGGCATATGCATATATCCAGCAGTCAGCATATCAAAAGCACACTGGAACAGCTAGGTGTTTGGGCTGCAACCACAGGCAGGGCTTACCCCAAAAGGCCCAAAAAGCTCTTCTTGGATGGCATTCAATATGCAGACAGGAGGAATAATGAAAGAAGCAGAATCCATTACAGGGACTTTGAAAAAGAACTGTAAGCATCTCTGATTTCTAAATTTAGATCTGCATCAGAAAGTACATTTAATTTAATGGGCTTTCCAGATCTATCTGATTCTCATTGGGGAATACCAGAAAAACACTTTGTTCCTCTTCTACCTCTTTCTTTAAAATCCAGGCCCTTAGGATATATGCCAATTCATTAAAAACTTTACAGAACAGCACAAACAGCTGTGTTTACTTTTCTTTTAAAAAAATGGAAGTAACACAATCATTTGTAACCTTCCAAAGCAAACTACTTTTAACCGACACACACACATACACACACAATCTATTGTCTTCCAGCCAATTCAGAAAGTCAGCCAGAAGAACAACAGATTCCCAGAAATGTAATTGCCACACATGCTCATAGAGAAAGCTATTTGTTGCCTCCTCTACTTGTGTTGGACTACATTGGCTATCATCTTCAGCAACCATTGTCTGTGCTGGCTTGGGATGATAGGAATTGTTATCTTTTGCATTGTTTGTGCGAGAGTTCAAGGCAGCACCACACAGGGTCTCCTTTTATGTTAACGAATAACTGTTCTCTAAGTTTGGCCCAACATTAGCCAATAAACTACACAGTTGGAATATCAACAGCACCTAAGACTTCTATACTGCTTCATGGTACTTTACAGCCCGCTCTCAGCAATTTACAGAGTCAACATATTGCCCCCAACAATCTGGGTCCTCATTTTACCAACCTCGGAAGGATGGAAAGGTGACTCATCCTTGAGCCAGTCAGGATCGAACCCTGGCAGTCAGCAGAATCAGCCTGCAATACTACATTCTAACCAGTGCGTCACCACAGCTCCCAAGTCTTTCTGGCCTAAATCATACTTCTAAAATTACTACACTGTTCTACATTATAATCCAGTAAATGTGGAGAACACCAGATGGAAGAAACTACCTAGGTCAGGGGTGTCAAACTGGGTTTCTTCAAGGGCCAGATCAGCACTGCAGTTCTCCTCCATGGGCCGGCTTGTGGGGGAAGGGGAGACAGGGCAGATGCCTCCTGCAGCACCCTGACAGCCAAAACATGGCATGGGGGGGTGGGGTGCCATGCGGAGCCTCCCCCACACAATGTTTTGGCTGCCAGCGGCACCATGGGCCGGTCCTTTGCTATTTCAGGCCAGCTCTGCGGGCCAGATTTAAACAACCCGCAGGCCGCATCTGGCCTGCAGGCCTTGCGTTTGACACCCCTGGCCTAAGTGAATTCACAAGGATTCATATGGGATCTCACAGTAGCCCAGGTCTTGCTGAGCGTCTTCCTTGCAAATAGACAAGCATGACACCATGGCATTTAGGGATGACAGCAGCTTTTCTGGCCGATGCTTCCACCCAAGAAAAATCAGCATTCCCTGCACTGCACTCATGAATCACACAGGTCACAGGACATGCACAGAGAAGAAATAACACATCCTTCCCAACACAGGAAGACACAAATAACAAGGCATGGCAGAAAGCTGGAAACATCTATGCACTCCCTTTAGCCACCTGTTAGGGATCTCCTGGGAGCCACCACTATGCAGGTCCTTGTGTTCTAATGCAGTGACCAGCAACATGCACATCAGCTGCAGTAACTATAAGAAAGATCCAGGATGGAGAAATAAAGACCTCAATTCTTTATCACATAATGGACTCACAATCAAGCACATATAAACATTTCTGTTGTCTACCAGCAATGCCTACTGCTCCAAATGAGTAGACTGGTAGGGACAACACTGGGCAATACATGATTTGAATAATAGCACGGACAGCAGAAATATAATGGCATTTTAGCCAGGCAGGAGAAAACCAGGTTTGGATCATTCCATCATCAAACAGCAAACTAGCTAAGGAGCTATGACCACTGGACACTTTAAAAAAAATAGATCTCAAAACACTCAAAACTGAATGCCATGAAGCAGCATCAAATACTTAAAATATTTAACTTAATATTCCGGAGGGCTGTATGGGAATTTCTGTGTACAAGACCCAATTGTATTTCAGTGCTACATGCCTTGATATAATTCGGATTGATGGGAAAAAAGATTGTGATTATTACAAAATGTCTTTGGACAGTCCTGAAAATAAACGCCACGCAAGGTTGGTATAAACTTGAATGATTTTGTAATGATTTTGGGAGGTCTCCAAACCTCCCTGTATTTGCCCCTCCCTGTATTATTTCAGCACCATTGGTAGAAATGTAGCTGTACCCAGTTGTCATTCAGGAGCGCTTACCTCTAGGAGAGCAATCCCAAGGCAGATCCCTACAATGCTGATGATGTTATTGTTCAGCCAGGTTTGGACACTGTCCTTGCAGCCCTAAAAATGGACAAAGATAAATTAAAAAGGAGCATCAGATGGAATTCCAAGGAGAGTCCTTGTCACATCAATTATAAGGAACATCTCACTCGCTCCCACATTGCAGCCCATCAAATACAGCCAAAAAACTCACCCCAAAAAATAAGAAAAGAACCCTCCTCCTTTGTTTTCTGCACTCTGGCCCTAACCTTACCTTTTCTAGCCCTTTCCTTTTAGAACCTGGCTTACTAATGCTCAGAAACATCCATGGCACCGTCCTTCTCCATATCAGGAAGTGTTGAGTTCCACAAATTACTTTTGCAATGTATGAATACCTATTTCCTTTCATCACTCCCACACCGACTGGCGGTTCATTTTACGGACTCAGCAGAAAGAGGCTGAAATCAATACCTTTATGGCTAAGGGCCTACATATTTAGAAGACCAACTTGCCCCAGTAGTTTGTGTCCATCCAAACAGATTGAGGGGAGATTCACTCCAAGCCCTTTCCCTTAAAGAGGTTGTTTACAAAGCCCAAGATGCAGAGTGCCCTCTGTTGCAGCCATTCTTCTTTGGAATAACCTAACCCCGAGATCTAATTAGCCCTACCTTGTTATGGGTTAAGGGAGCTGTAAGACTTGGCTTTCATTATAACTTAGAACCCCCATTCTGGGCTGTGTCTAGATGCTTTGTTCTCGGTAGTCTTTTGTTTTTTAAAAAATAACGTTATTATAATCACGTGCAACTGCCTTTCATTTTATTATACCATTTTTGTAAACAGAAATGCATGCTACTCAGAAATAAATACTTCCATCAAAAGGATGTACCAATTGTGGCCCCCAAAATAGTATGTAATCCTCTTCTGTACAACTGCTTTTTGCAAATAGGTTAATGGTTGGGAAAAGTAAGACAAGGCACAACGGCCCAGTGATGTGGAAATCAATGCATGAAAAAAAGTGGATAGGACAAAAGAAAAACGTATTTTTTTCCTTCTGAACCTTCCCATTTTCTGCTACAATCAAATCAATCACCTGCCTAGAAAGTGCCAAATTGGGCAAAAGCTGTTATGATGTTCCAGAAATTACTAAAAACCCTGCATGTTCACCAGGGCCTTGGGAGAGGATGATTGGAAGCATCTTTTAATTATTTAGTTTAGTTTTGTTCTTCTTGCTTGCGATGTTTTCTATGTTTATTTGTAAACAAGTCAGTTGACAAGGAGTTCGGCAATCTCAAAACTGGAATCAACCAATCAATATGAACTCCCCTTTTTTGGTTGAGGGCCCTAGAAGATCTATTACAATTTCCCTCAATTTGGCATCTCCTAAATGCATTGGAATAAGTTGTTCCATATATACTTTCCTTCCTATGTATTTCTTTTTTTATTTTACAAAAATCTGCCATACACAATTGTCTCTTAAGTCAGTGGTCCCCAACCTTTTGGGCACCAGGGACCGCTTCCATGGAGAGAGTTTTTTCCACGGACCTGAGAGGTCGTGGTTTCACATGGTACCTGAATCCCGCAGATGGGGCTTCGCTTGTTTGCATGACCCAGTTTCTGGCATGCCAAGACCCAGTGCTGGTCCATGGACCAGGGGTTGGGGACCAATGTCTTTTCTTTCCAGAAATTAAACTGGAGAACGAACATGACAAACTTAATATTTTGTGCACAAATTCTCCCTTTTCCCAATGAGCAGGAACTGGCAATCTTTTCAGACACTGTCATACAATCGCTTGTATGCCTCCCTGCCCACTTTTAAACAATTGCCTAAACATTTTGGTTACAAATATCGGTGGGTAGAGAATCCTGGCATTTGACTTTTTTCCCTGCAGGATTTGGGTCAAGTTTTTAAAAATTGTTTTATGACAACAGAGATATACAACTATCACCACAAGTACCCAAAGGAGCTGGACTGTACTTTGTGTACACCTCCAGCTCAAGAACAATGTGTGGGCTACTCACTCTATTGTTGATTGGCAACTGTGCCTCTGCTTGGCAAAAGAAAGCTGGCTTGGCAGTTGTTCTGTTGTTGGCTGAATGCAGAGCAGAGGTGTTACGACACGAGCAGGGGTACTCTTTATCTGAGGCATTTTTGACTCTGCTGTTTTCCATCCAGTCTGCCCAGCCTATCCAGCCGCAGCATTGGAACTAAGAACAAATGAGGGGATTGAAGATAGTGAGAAAGAGAAGATAGTTAGAGAGACAAAACTTTCCTGTCTGGGTATTGGAATAGTCCATTTTAAGAAAGTCATTGCTTTTTATCCTGCAACAGGAAAAAACCACTAGAGGAAAAGATCCAGCCCAAAGTTGGCACAACTTCACTGAAACTAAGCAGATATGAGCATGGTCCATGCCTAAATGGGACACTCCATAAAATCTCTTATCCAATGTTTCCCAACCTTGACAACTTGTGTGGAGTTCAACTCCCAGAACTCTTAAATGATAAGACACGCTCGCCTACGCAATTGTTTTTATTGGGTATAACAATGGACTGTACATAATCAGAGACTAAATTGATTTTAAATTTAATATCGGCAGCTAGGCTGTTGGAATATTGGAATATGCGCAATATTGGAAGAAGGACTCTTTACCTGCTATTGAAGAGTGGATACTGAAAGTAGCGAACCTAGCGGAAATGGCGAAAATTTCAGCGTATTTGAAGGACTATACGCAAGAGAGATATATATCGGAATGGAGAAGATGGATTGATTATATCCAAAACAAGTATCAGACAAGAAAATACCAAACAGCCTATGAATGAATGTTAAATTTTAGATGTATTATGTTATCCATAGTGGAGTTAAGGTTTCAGGAGGGGATCTGTTAGTTTAAGGATAGTTAGTTTAACTTAGCTTATGATAGTTAATTGAACTACCCTGTATTTTGCTCTGGGAAGTCTGGGGGGGAGGGTGGGAAGGGGTATTGGGGAGGTGGGGGGGGGAAAGGGTGGGGGGAATTGGGGGGGATTTGTTTTTTATGTGTAAAACTTTTCAATAAAAAAAAATGATAAGACACGCTCGCTGGGGCATTCTGGGAGTTGAAGTCCACAGATCTTTAAGTTGCCAAGGTTGAGAACAACTACTCTTATCTATGCTGATTTGAGCTCCAATATGGAGGAAAAGCAGGCTGTTTAGCAATAGCACCAGTGGTGGGTTGCCCCTGGTTTGGTCCGGTTCTTGTGAACCGGTAGTAAAACCGGGGGCAGACTCCCCTCACCCAGCCAGGTGTTGTCATAGACCATCTGTGCATGCTCAGAAGCTTCTGCAATCCAGATAGTAAAGGTAAGTAGAACCCACCCCTGAATAGCACTTAGACTTATCTACCACTTTCACAGTGCTTTACAGCCCTCTCTAAGCAGATTACAGAGTCAGCATATTGCCCCCAAAAGTCTGGGTCCTCATTTTACTGACCTCAGAAGTATGTACGCTGAGTCAACCTTGAACCGGAGGATTGAACTGCAATACTACATTTTAACCATTGTGCCACCACGGCACTGCATATATATGTAATGAATAATAGTGAATATGGCATCATAGCCATACCTGATGAACGAACTAAGTTCAGTTGTTAGTTCAGCTCTATGGCTGTACTCATCGAACATGGCTTTAATCATGTCAATCAACCAGAATTTTTAGAATTCATATATCCTGACTTTCAAGCCATAAAGCTAGGCCCAACCCAATACACTAGGCCCATGATGGCAAACCTATGGCACGGGTGCCACAGGTGGCACGCGGAGCCATATCTGTGGGCACATGAGTGCTGCCCTAGCTCAGCTGCAGCGCGCATGTGCACACCGGCCAGCTGATTTTCGGGCCTTCCGGGCCCAGCAGAGGGGCCTCTGGAGGGCTTCTAGGGGTGTGTGGAAGGCCATTTTCACCCTCCCCAGACTCCAAGAAAGCCTCTGGAGCCTGGGAAGGGTGAAAAACAGGCCTACCAGACCCACCGGTAACCTTTTTGCCGTTGCGTGCCAAAAGCGAGGGGAGTGTGGGGCGCGCATGTGCGGGGGGGGGGGGGGCAGGGCACAGGGGCATTGAATTATGGGTGTGGGCACATGCACACGTGACCCCCCTACGCTCCCCACACTTTTGGCACACGATGGCAAAAAGGTTAGCCATCACTGCACTAGGCCAAATCTAAACAAACTACCTTATGGCTTAGCACATTATATGAGCCTCTCTATGAAATGCCAAATATGTTCCTAAAGAATCACATCAATGGAACTAAAGGATGTAAAACTACCATTACTGCTAGAATGTCCTAACAGGAAGATAGTTTACCTGCTCCTGCACAAAATCCCAGCTGTCACCATGATCTGAAAGGGATGTATTCGTTCCATAGCTTGCAATGATGGTTTTTACATGTCCAGCTACTGTTGAACTGATCTGCATGTGGGAGGAATAGCAATCTTAGGTAGGCTCTTTATATTATATAAAAAAGCAAAGGTGCGTCTATCACTGACAGATCAGTACCCTATTTTTCCTGAAGTCCTCCCAGGGTGCAGAAGAGGAGATAATTCTTCATTCATAAATAGGGGTTGGTTCAAACCAGGGGTGAAATCCAGCAGGTTCTGACAGGTTCTGGAGAACCGGCAACGGAAATTTTGAGTAGTTCAGAGAACTGGCAAATATCACCTCTGACTGACCCAAGAGTAGGGAGGGAATGGAGATTTTGCAATATCCTTCCCCTGGAGTGGGGAGGGAATGGAGATTTTGCAGTATCCTTCCCCTGCCACGCCCATCAAACCACACCATGCCCACCAAGCCACACCCACAGAACCAGTAGTAAAAAAATATTGGATTTCACCACTGGTTCAAACACAATAAACCAGGTACCCACTTCTTTGAAAAACCAAATTAGGAATAAAAACTGGATTATATTTATAGGTGGTCTTCGACTTACTATCACAACGGAGCCCAAAATTTCTGTGGCTAAGTGAGACATTTATTAAATGAGTTGTGCTCCATTTTACGACTTTTCTTGCCATTGCGGTTAAGTGAATCACTGCAGATGTTAAGTTAGCAACACCGTTGTTAAGTGAATGTAGTTTCCCCATTGACTTTGCTTGTTAGAAGGTCGCAAAAGGGGATCCCAGGATCCCGGGACCCTATAACCATCAAAAATATGAGTCAATTGCCAAGTGTCTAAATTTCCATCATATAACCATGGGGGATACTGCAATGGTCATGTGAAAAACAGTCATAAGTCACTTTGTTCAGTGCTGTTGTAACTTTGAATGGTCACTAAATGAACTGCAGTAAGTCAAGGACTACCTATATTTGGAGTAGAATGGGAGGTTCTGCCCAAACTCTTTGGACAAAAGAGTTCAAGGATGCAAGGTTTATTTTCTTTTCCCAGAAAATCCAGCAGTGGGGAGCAGTGATGACAGCAACTACAAAGCCAAATCTTTTCCACCTTCTCAACAGGCCCTACAGAGTTGCTGATCACCCGGCCCTTCCAGAAAGTGAGCTAGTTCTCTTACTCATTGCATCATGCAAGACTTTAACCCCAAGCCTTAATTATTTTTGTTAAGGCACCAAACCAATTATTAAAGGCATCAACGTACGGTATTCATGCCTGTGAAAGGAGTTTAAAGAACCCAAAGCTTGCACAAAGAACGGGAGAGGGATACTGCTAACTTGGGCTAGACTACAGAATACAGCATGGCAAAAAAAAGAAAAAAGTATTCATAATTTTTACAAACATCACACTTACTCCTGGACAAGGTCTACATATCTTTTCTCTCATTCTTTTATATTGCCTGCCATACATCTTCTCTTATGTCCCCACCCCCCATCTGTGAGTCACAAGCATTAAGGACAGAGAAATGATGGGTCTAAATTGACTCTTCTATTTCACCGGCCCTAATCATTTCTCCCCCATCCCAGGTTGTTTGGGGGAGGGGGAGGGTTTGGGGGGGGGGTTCTGGGAAGAGGAAGAGAGAAAGAGAAAAATAAAAAGAGGATTTGGTCTAGATCACGGGTGTCAAACTCATGCCGTCACGTGATGTTTTGCAATTTCCCCCACCCCTTTGCGGAGCTGGGATGGGCGTGGCCTGCACGTGACGCATTCAACCCGCGGGCCACTTATTTGACACCTCTGGTCTAGATGGTGCAAGATGGTGGAACACAATATTCTGTTTCACATCACATTGCAGGACTATATCATTTTTCCCCTCACAGAAATTAATGGAAAAGAAGGATATGTAAGTAGGGAGCTCGACTAGAAATGACTTTCTTTCCAGATGCTTTTTTACAAATCTCTTCTGCCCAGCAAACCTTTTGTTTGTTTGTTTGTTTGTTTAGATGGGACTTAATATCTAGAGCAACAGTCCCCAACCTTTCTGGGTTTACAGACCGGTGATTGTGGGGGCACGTGGGGAAGAGGGGATGGTTCTGCATACACACTCAGCGCTTGCACGGCCCCATTTTGAATAGGCTGTAACCTATTGGGGATTGGGGACCCCTGATCTAGAGGACATTAGATTCCCTTGCATATGTGGACCATTGTTTATGCCAAAAACCATTCAGAAATCAAGAGGCATGCTCTTGGGGAAGGCTGTTATCCAGTATGTAAACCAGATCAAAGACTAACAATAAAATAAAAAAAGAAAGGAATGAGAAGTGGGGGGTAAGTTCTCCAGATAGAAAGAGGCATAGTTGAAATAGGATTATGGTAATCATCTTATGAGAAATCTTCTGATTTATTACATTGCTTACCGTGTTGCTGTGTGTTTGTATCAAGATTGCAATGGTGACTTGACCAAGAAACAGGAGCAGTAGGAAGGCAAAGTACTATTGATGGAGACAGAAAAGGCCAGCAAAATCAGTCAACATCACCATGGCATCAATGATTCATTCATTCATTCATTCCTTTCTTTCTTTCTTAGCCATTCATTTCACATGAACATTTCTTCAAGATTCTTACAAACAAGCATGCTAAATTTATTTTTAATCTGCATTCTTGCCTATACTTGGTAAATATTATTAAAATACAGACACATGCTGTATGAGACCTCCAAGTAATCAATATTACAAAAAAATCTACCAATCATCATTAAAAACTGAGAACCATTGCCATAAACATTGCAAAGACACCTGCACTAAATCACACAATACCAAATATAAAACTACAAAGGGAAAATACAACAGTGCATAATTACCTTTCTGCATTTCCCACTACAAAAGCCTCTTGGGAAATTACCACATCATGCACTATACAGGTTCTCCTTCCTTTTTTCTGTTGCATTATTAAAAAGTACACAACCGGATTTCTACCTGTGTCTTGAGGGATCACCTGAGCCATTAATTAACTAGAATGCTGTGCCATCATTTTATCAGTATAATATATCAGTGTTATATTAAAGATGAAATATCCACATATAGTGTTCAGAAATTCTCCCTGTAATTGAATGTCATGTAAGTGTCATCACAATTATACCTACCCTCCAAATAAAGTTATATCAGCTTTTTCGGTTGTTTTATACAATAATGATTCCAGACCTTTCATTACCAAACTAGGTAACATCATCAGTATTAGTCATTGATGAAGTTACTTAGTTTGGCAATGAAATATTTGTAAGAAAACAACCATGTTCAGAGAGCACCTCGGACCCCACAGTAATGATTCTTCTCAATCTTTCAATTGCATGGAATGCTTTACTTTCATGCTGCTACATTGTCTTAGTCTGTAGATCCAATTTCCAGAGAAATCCCAGTTTTCAGAATTGTGCTTTAATCCAGGAGTTGCAAACTTTTCCCACCCTAAACTCTGTCCCGCACAGCTGCATCACATGGTTAAAATATTCTTCTCAAATTGCCTACCCAATTTCTTAGAACTTAAGTGTTTCATCCCAAAATGTCAGGTTTTTTGTCTTCCTGAAAAGATCACCAAAATCTTTCAAAACCTGTTCCATTTGATGAAGTGTTTATAATGCATTAAAAATTGTTTTTTTTTTAAATTTAGGGGAAGCATCATTTTGGATACAGGAACAACATGATGTTCCTACCTGACTGAACCCAATAAATGTTATTTCCCTTTCTCAGAGAGCAGCAGAATCGCGACCCACCGCTTCTATGTGGCTACTTACAAGTCCTAGCATACACTTGATTTCCTTGAGAGAGCCCAAGCATCCAAGAAATCCTAAAAACATTGTTAGGATGCCCACACCAGAGAAAACATAGGACCATATCTTGAGAGCATAATATGAGGACCCTGTGAAGGAAGAAGAAAACAGATCAGTACAATCAAGAACTGAAATGGTAGAAATGATAGAAAAGAAATTCGTAATAATAATAAGCAGCCTCTATTCCTCAACTGACAGAAATGTTTGGAAGAAGCCTGATTCACTGGCCTATGTCCAAAGAAGTATAAATCTTTTGAAAGAGAGCTACGGGTGACTTACAACCATTCATTTAGTAACCGTTCAACATCAAAATGGCATGGGAAATATGATTTATGACTGGTCCTTGCACTTAAAACTGCTGCAGTGTTGCCACAGTCATGTGATTGTAATTCAGGTGCTGGACAACTGGCATGTATTTACTAATGTTGCACCATTCTGCTACTTATGACAAGCAAAGTTAATGGGGAAATTGGAAGGGATGGTCAGAAATGGACCATGTGTGGTCACACATCTCACTTAACAAATATGATAGTTAATGGAAAAAGAATTGGAAAAATTTGTTGGAACTTTGATGTTATATATGTTGACGACAGCAAGATTACTTTAGGCACAGAAATGGAAGGGCACTTTGATCCCCACAATGGATGAATGGCTGCAAAAATCGATGGGAATTAACAGAGATGGCTAAATTGACTGCTTTCATTAAAGAAAAAAACACAATTACTTTTGTTTCTAGATGGAAACCGCTTCTGGACTTTGTGCTTGAGGTGGGAAAAAAATTAAAATTTGATTTTGGGTTTTATCAATTAGATAGATTTGTTGTTATAGAAATGGTTGGCTTATATTATTACCATATGTAAAAGTAAAAAGTTAAGGTTTGATGCTAGTAACTTATTTTACTGCACCAAAGGGAGTTAGAAGTCAACACCTTTTCTTTCCCCTTTCCCTACACTTTTTCCTTTCCTTCTCCCTCCCCTATTTTACTTCCTTTGTATTTTTGTATTTTGTATAATAAACTAATTTTAAAAAACCCAAGGATGATAATTCGCTTAATGATGATGGCAAAAGAGGTCGTAAAGTTTTGGTCACATGACTGCACCACTTAACAATGAATTTTTCCAGTCCCAATTATGATCCTAAATTCTCTACAGTATTTAGAAAAGGAAGCCCCTCTCTAAGGGAGATGGACAGTTAAGAAGCATGAAATATAAATAAGTAAATAAAAATGAAGGAATTGACAATGCAATGTTATTTGGGAAGCAAAGGCCTTTATGAAGGCCTGTTTTCAGCTCCCCCTTAGTCCAAGGCTTTCGTAGAGTCTGGAGGATGTGGTACGATACTAAGTGGAAGAACAGATTTACTGGATGATATATTGTACAAAACCATGTTTTCTTTTGTTTAATTTTGGTTTAGCCCAGGGGTCTGCAACCTGCGGCTCTGGAGCCGCATGTGGCTCCTTCATCCCTCCGCTGTAGCTCCCTATCACTCAAAATATGTGTCACAACCGCTAACGTGTGACACCCGTGTGATTTATTGAGCTTTTTGACCCATCTTTTTTTTTCGGAGTTCAAAATGTTTTTGTTGCATGCAGAAATACAAATTTGTTTTCTCTGTAGCCGTTCATTGATTTCATAAATGCAACACATTATAGTTTTTTTATACATAGCATAAAGGTAAAAAATGATATATGGAGTGTTATCTTCATTTTAGATGTCAAAAGGGTTTTGTGGCTCCCGTGTTTTCTTTTCTGTGGGAAACGGGTCCAGATGGCTCTTCGAGTGTTTAAGGTTGCCGACCCCTGGTTTAGCCTGATGCATGAATGTAGCCACTATAGTTTGTAAATCATGTTCACATCGTTTCTATTATGTGAAAACTAGGCTGTTGTGGTTTGCATAATTTTTAAAAATGGAAAAAGATGTCCTAAGAGCAAAAAAGTTTAGAAACACTGGTTTAGCACATGGTTCAAATTCAATTATGTAAAGTCAGAATGAGCCCCTGCAACTTACCAAGTGTAAAAGCAAAATTATTTTGATCAAAAAGTATCCATAAGCCAAAGCTGAAGACCAGACTTCCAAGAATCTGAAAAAAGGGAAAAAAGATTTTTGATTTGATTTTTTTTTTTAAGTATACATTTATGTACAGTAGCCATTCTTTCCTCTTTTCCCACCCTGCATAAACACAGCTTCATAAACTATCTGTAAATAATAATTCTATAGCTGGCTATCCAACTGGCCCCCAGCCATATACTCACAAAAAAGAAAAGGTTGAAGAGAAAGAGGAAGTATTTTGTAACACTGAGACATCCTTTGTGAGACATTATCTTCTTCCTGTTGGAAGGAAAAAACATGGTGTTTTATTCTACTTCTGCCATTCCCCTTCCAGGCCCCAACTACATCAATATAGGTGATATCCAGACCATCTCCTGAGGGACTTTATTTTTTTTTTAATGAAATATTCTAAAAATGGGAGCCTAGTCCTTTACAGATAGTCCTTGACTTATGACCACAATTGAGCATAAACACAAAATTTATGTTACTAGGTGAAACAGTTGTTACATGAATTTTGCCCTATTTTATAATCTTTCTTGTCACAATTAAGTGAATCACTGCAATTTGTTAAGTGAATTTGGCTTCCCCATTGTGTTTGCTTGTCAGTAGGTCACAAAAGGTGATCAGATAACCTCAGGACACTGCAACTGTCATAAATCGGAGTCAGTTGCCAAACAGCTGGATTTTGATCACATAGCCATGAGGATGCTGCAAGAGTCATAGTGTGAAAAACAGTCATAAGTCACTTTTTTCAGTGCCATTGTAACTTTGAATGGTCAGTAAATGAATTGTTGTAAGTAGGGGACTACTCAAAATTTGCAAGGTGAGGTCACAGCAATGGCCCACTTGGTTCCAGAAAACTAGAAATTATTCCAAGATTCCAGAAATTATTTGAAAAAGGTAGGAAAACATTATTCACTGACAAGGAAATTTGTTGATGATAACAATGACAGCTGCCAGCTGTTTCCAAATGATTAACAGGCCCCACCCTTAAGTTAAATTTTGAAGTTTTTTTAAGGAGACATTGCAGCTGTATCTCTGAATACAGCTTAAGGTGCAGCAATAACAGAACATGGCTGTACATGAATGTTTTTCAAATTTGGCAACTTTAAGCTGTCTGGACTTTTAACTCCATCTTAAAATTGCCAGATTTAAGAAATACTGAGGTATATCAAATTGCTACTGCATATGTTGTTTTTCCTTCTTCCAATCACCCCAGTATAGAAGGAGTGCTAGATGGTCAGGGACATCCAGAGTTGGTCAATACCAGCCAAAAGGGTAACAGCAACTGATCCCTTTTTTATATATATTGTTCACGTGATAGATATAAAAAAGAGGAAAAGCTATTACTTTTTGACACAAAAACACATCCTGAGGATGACCCTGAAAATTCATCAGAACTGAAATATGAGGCATAACTCAACACCTGAATAAAGTCATTTCACAGATATTAAATTATATTTAGAGACATATCACAGCATTCCTCAACCAGATATCTTCCACGCTTGTTGAATTTCAACTCTCATAATTTTCTATTTTACAGGGAGTCCTCGACTTACGACAATTGAGCCCAAAATTTATGCTGCTAAGTGAAAAATTTGTTAACTGGGTTTTGCCCCATTTTATGATGTTTCTTGTCACAGTTGTTAACTGAATCACTGCAGATGTTAAATTAGGTTGTTAAGGGAATCTGGCTTCCCCATCGATTTTGCTTGTCAAAAAGTTTGCAAAAGGGAGTCACGTGACCCTGGAAAACTGCTCCTGTCATAAATATGAACCAATTGCCAAGCATTTGAATTTTAATCAAGTGACCATGGGGATGCTGCAACAATCATAAGAGTGAAAAATGGTTTCATTTTTCAATGCCTTGTAATTTTGAATGGTCACTAAAGGAACTGTTGTAAGTCAAGGATTACTTGTATTAATTTATTAATAAAGCTTAATCCACTTTTTTTTCAAGGCTGAAGATTTTACTTTCTTCTCCAGTTTTTCCCTTCTGACATATTAGTATGGTATCCAAGTGATGAAAGCTAGCCTACAAATGTTCTTGTAATTATACTGTACAGATCTTCCTGTGTTCATCACCAGGATTCTCTACAATAAATAACAAAATCAAACTCTTAATATGTTTGCACATGGATGTGCATAAGCATAAGGAAAGGAAAATATCAGAAGATTGCAGAACTCCACGGTCTATTCAAATAACAAACCAAAAAAAAAGAAACTAAGCATACTTTGTTTTTAAAAAAATTGGGAGAAATAAATACAAACCAAACCAATGAGAACTGAGCATATTGAGTCAGTCCACAATATGGGGGAGATGGGGAGGTAGGAAAAACTGGATGGGAGTTGCTGAAGTAACATCAGGAGAATGCTATTACTCTCATGCCCAGAATTTAAGCTTTAGAAAACAGGTAGATAAAAACCACATGTAGACAAGATATGGTACTTCAGAAAACCAGGGGAACTTACATTGTAATTTCCTCATAGATTATATTTTCCTACTACTGAAAAAGTTTCATAAGAACGAAGCAGAAGAGGAAGTGCTATGTTTCAGAGTTAGTGTGTCACTGATTCTCTGAAAGATAGACTCACTTCCTGGGGTACTGATGTAAGTGATTCTACCCTCCTCCTTCACACAAACTGATGAGGTGCCATTTTAGCTTCCTTGCTGATACACATCTGTCGGATGAGCTAAGTAACATACATTTATTCTCATGCAAGTTGCGCATTTCACAGACTATCCCCATTTTAAGATATCCAATTACACTATTAAATTGTTATTTCCCCTTTTCTGCACATTTTTCCCAAAAGATATGAAATAAATATATAGTATTCAATTCTGCTGCAGATCCCTGCTTATGTCTTTGCATGTGTTCACCACAATTATTTCTGTACAGTACTTATACCCTTCATTTTCTAATGTAAAATTGAAGACAACCCATACTTAGATTCAAGGACCCGTCTCTTTGAAAACATGAGGTGTCTTTTGCCCCACTTATTCACACCCTAATTCACATAAAACATTTCAGACGATGCTGTTCATTATGCACGTGGTGTCTCTGCAGTTGGTGCCACTTACATAACTCCATATAATTACATTAAGTAGCATCAGAGATTGTGTGTGCAAACTTGCTGTCCTACATGCATGTTTAGAAGCAGCATTTGGACTTTCACACACTAGTTTTCACTTTCTTGCAAGCCACCTTACTCGGTACTATTCAAGGACATTTTTCTCTGGGCTGTCCAAATGCACTAACACAGCTAAGATGCCATTTTTCCAATTTTGTGTGGTCTCATATTCTCAATCAGTGGAGCACTTTTTTTCCTGTTCCCATCATTCTAAAAACAATTCACACAACCACTTTTAAACCACTCACCAACCGCATTCATCTGCTCACCACTCACCTCCAGCTTCATGTAACTCTCTACAAAAGCTTCCCCTCCATGATGCTCAAACATAATAGACTGTGTAGTCTAACTAACTGAAAGATCTCAGGCTTGGAAAGGCAGATTTATTTTATATAGCTAGTATTAAACCGCCATGAATCTATATCCTGGTCTCAAAGATCTCACTAACTCTCCAATCCTTAAGCTCAACACCCCAAGGACCCTCTTTCAGCCCTGGCCTACTAAACTCCTCACACACACATATACATTGCATATCCATCCAAACTCAGACCATGGATATGCATTCCTCATAAGGTGATTCACTCCTCTGTAATCAATAGAGACATATGGGGGGTGGGGTGGGAAATCAGCACTTCCTAGACCAGTTCTCCAACAATCTTTCCCCCATGCCCTTCTCACCTAACCTAGATCATAACAGCTTTCTCCTTCCCTACAACCCTCTCGCTCATTTGAACTTACCTTATCAGCCGAACAGGCTTCGCCTCCCGCTTCTGCTACTACTTGTACTATCAGAATACAAATCGTCTTTTTTTCCCCCTTTTTGTCTTCTGATGAGCTAGTTTCAAACTTCATCCATCCCTGCCTCCCTCCCCCCAGGGCGCCCCCTCCTTCTCTCGTTTCTCATTGGTTGCGAGTAAAAGTAGGTAGGCGTGGCTCAAACATGAATAATTAATAGACTCCAAAGTTCCATCCGCAGCTTTGTAGTTTCCAGACGGTTTTCTTCGCCCCCGGATTTTTTTTTTCTGTGTAATTGTTAAGGGTTTTCCATTCATTAGGGAAACAAAGTTGTTGAATTTTTTGGGGTGGGACGGGACAGGGGCCTGGGATGGTTTCATGACGTTGATTTCCTGCGCCTTCCACACCTGTGTTTAAAAAACTCCAAAAGAATATAATACTGTACACGCCCGGCTCCTGAGTTGTATGCTTTTAGTAAAGCAATAGAAATAAGATACTCGAGGGTCGAATACCAATGAATTCTGTAGAATTTTCTCTCTGAGTGAAACTAATGTAAATATATGCGTCATTGAGAACATTCGTCTTGATTACACTTCTCCATGGAAACTGCCAGTTTTGTCAATTCGTTCGTTAGATCACAGAAAACTCTTGTATTTTTCACAGTAATCTGATTAGATGACCTTAGGCACTGTAATCTATACTATAACTTGTATTGAACCCAGATAAAGCCACCCAAAATAACTGCCAAGTTTCACGTTTTCTCTGTTAACTTGTACTAGGTTTTGTTGTAGCAGGAATCAGAATTTTGCAGCAGGTTTGATAATACAGAACAGGTAGTCCTCGAGTTATGAGGACTGAGCCCCAAATTTATGTTGCTAAGCGAGACATTCATTAAATGAGTTTTGCCCCATTTGCCAGAGGAGTTAAGTGAATCGCTGCAGTTGTTAAGTGAGTAATACAGTTCTTAAGTGAATCTGGCTTCCCCATTGACTTTGTCAGAATGTCGCAAAAGGGAATCACATGACCCTGGGACACTGCAACGGTCATAAATATGAGTCAGTTTCCAACTGTGATTTGATCACATGACCATGGGGACCCTGAAATGGTCATAAGTGTGAAAAATGGTCATAAGTCACTTTTTTTCACTCATGTAACTTTGAATGGTTACTAAAGGAACTGTTGTAAATTGAGGACTGCCTGTTTTTATTTTCAGAGATAGGAGGCCTGTGATTGGTGGTGGTTGTTTGGCTTCTAGGTATAAACAGTAATCTGGGATTAATTGCTTTCTAGGGAATTCTGGGAATTAAGGTGCACAGATTTTTAAAATGGCTGAGGATGAGAAACAACAAATTACAGGTAGTCCCCGACTTAAAATAATTCATTTAGTGACCATTCAAAATTAGAACAGCACTGAAAAAAGGACTTACAACCATTTTTCATACTTACGATCATTGCAGCATCCCCATGGTTACACAATCAAAATCTGGATGCTTAGTAATTGACTCATATGGTTGCGGTGACCCCAAGTTTTTTTCTTTTTCTTTTTATGTACACTGAGAGCATATGCACCAAAGGTAAATTCCTTGTGTGTCCAATCACACTTGGCCAATAAAAAAGTCTAAGTCATGTGAACTCCTTTTGCGACCCTCTGACAAGCAAAGTCAATGGGAAAACCAGATTCACTTAACAACTGTGTTACTAACTTAACAATTTCAGTGATTCACTTAACAACTTGGCAAGAAAGGTCATATAATAGGGCAAAATTCACTTAACATGTATCTTGTTTAGCAACAGAAATTTTGGGCTGAATCATGGTTATAAGTTGAGGACTACCTGTATATTATCTAGCATTGTCTGTTTTCTCTAAACTACAATCCCCCATTGCAGATCGACTTCAAACTTACTTTATTCTTTCATATCTATTTCTTCCTGTAACATCTACATGGAAGCATAACTTGCATAATACACAAATACTGGCAGGAAACACTACAATCAATATAGAATTCACTTTCTTCCATCTTGTACTAAATTCCAAATAAGTAAACCCCATTTTAATTTAATACGTTGCCTGAATGCAGCCATTTTTCAACCTCCCTGGGACAAATTTCTAATCATAAAAGTTCATCAGGCAGGAAGGATGATGTTCTGAAAACAGTAAAACCACGTATCACGTGTGAAGGAAATGGTCTGCAAGACATATAGAGGCAAGAATGCTTACTGTCTGGGTTTATGCAATGCTCTGTGTTAAAATGGGATGGGTGTTTTGTGACAATTAATTTTACA
Source organism: Ptyas mucosa (assembly GCA_012654045.1). Lineage (NCBI taxonomy): Eukaryota > Metazoa > Chordata > Lepidosauria > Squamata > Colubridae > Ptyas > Ptyas mucosa. Next base: position 3,902,098 of record WNWU01013574.1, read on the forward strand.
TATGCAGCTCTGTGCAACCATGATATAATTAAGGTTCTGTGCTGTAGAAACCCAGGAAATTGAATTAATTCAGTAAATATATACAGTCTCTTTCATGTTCAATTCCTGGCTAATGTAGTGGAATGCTAGGTAGTTCTCTTGGCCAAGCCAAAGGCCATTTGCCATCTTGTTTCAAGTTGATTTTCTGACTTTTCAGCCAAGCCTACAACCCTATAATTTAATTTTATTTATTTATTTAAAAACAATACCACTTGTGGTGGTTTTGTCATAAGGTGAAACATTACTGGCAAAAAATTAAAACACAAATAGAAGAAATTATAAATCAACACATAGAAATGAGGCCAGAAACTTTCTTACTGGGAATAATTTCAGGGTCATACGAAAAAGAAATACAATATTTAATCATTCACATAATTACAACAGCATGAATAGTTTATGCCCAGAACTGGAAAAATAACAGAAAAATTATGAAGCGTGCGGAAATGGATGAGCTCACGAAGGAGATACAAGAAAAAGAGGAAACAGAGTATTACCTAGTCTGGGAGGGATGGTATAAATAGTTGGAGGAAAAGGGAAAAAAGGACAAGGGAAAACTAAATATCTTTATTGACCAAGTGTGATTGGACCCACAAGGAATTTGTCTTTGGTGCATATGCTCTCAATGTACATAAAAAGACAAGATACACTTGTCAAGAATCACAAAGCACAACACCCAGTGACAGTCATACGGTACAATAAGCAATCAAATCATACTAGGAAACAATATCAATATAAATCGCAAGACTATACGCAACAAACTGCAAGGCGATCAAACCAGTCAGTCCTAGAGGAGATAAACCCTGACTTCTCTTTAGGCCAGATCCTGAAGATGAAACTCAAATACTTTGGCCACCTAATGAGAAGGAAGGACTCACTGGAGAAGAACTTAATGCTGAGAAACATTGAGGGCAAAAGAAGAATGGGACGACAGAGAATGAGGTGGCTGGATGGAGTCACTGAAGCAGTAGGTGTGAGCTTAAATGGATTCCGGGGGATGGTAGAGGACAGGAAGGCCTGGAGAAACATTGTCCGTGGGATCAGGATGTACCAGACACAACTTCCCGACTAACAACAACAAAATAAGCAACAGCTTACAATTATACAGTCACGAGAGGGAGAAGATGGGCGATAGGAACAATAAGAAGACCAATAGAAATAGTAAAGCAGCCTTAGTGAATATTTTGACAGTTTGTGGGAATTATTTGTTTAGCAGAGTGATGGCGTTTGGGAAAAAACTGTTCTTGGGTCTAGTTGTTCTGGTGTGCAGTGCTCTATAGCGTTGTTTTGAGGGTAGGAGTTAAAACAGTTTATGTCCAGGATGCGAGGGGTCTGTAAATATTTTCCCAGCCCTCTTTTTGACTCCTGCAGTATACAGGTCCTCTGTGGAAAGCAGGTTAGTAGTAATTGTTTTTTCTGCAGTTCTAATTATCCTTTGAAGTCTGTGTCTGGTTGGGTTGCAGAACCGAACCAGACAGTTATAGAAGGTGCAGATGACAGACTCAATAGTTCCTCTGTAGAACTGTATCAGCAGCTCCTTCGGCAGTTTGAGCTTCCTGAGTTGGCGCAGAAAGAACATTATTTGTTGTGCTTTTTTGATGACATTTTTTATATTAGGTGTCCATTTTAGGTCTTGATTTATGGTAGAATCTAGAAATTTGAAGGTCTCTACTGTTGATACTGTGTTGTCTACAGGGGTGGGTTCTAAATTTTTTTACTACCGGTTCTGTGGGCGTGGCTTATTTTGTGGGCGCGGCTTGATGGTCATGTAACAATTATTTAGGATTTAGCAGAGGTTCTGGTCTACCAGGCTTTTAACTGCTTGCAGAGCTGTACCCATTTATTTTTTGCAGGCACTGATCTACTCATGTATTTTTGCAGGCACTGACCTACTCATATATTTTTGCAGGCACTGGTTTACTCATTTGTTTTCTTTTAACATTGATCAGCTCTAGGGCGGCCCTTTGAAGCCCCACAGCAAGAGTTTAAACAGTTTTTTTCCCTCTAGCCATCAGCTGGGACTCAGGAGGCAGCAATAGATTGGGGGTGGGGCCAAATAAAAGGTAAGAATAATGTGGGGGTGGGTGGGGGGCACGGGGGGACAGAACCGGTTCGGTGGCGTCATATCTCACCGCTACCGGCTCGGGAGAACCGGGCTGAACCGGGAGGAACCCACCACTGGTGGTCTAGTATTGTAAGAGGTGCTAGTATGGGTTTCTCCTAACGTCTACCATCATTTCTACTGTTTTGAATGTGTTCAGTTCAATTGTTCCGGTCGCACCACAAGGCTAGTTGTTCAACCTCCCGTCTGTATGCGGATTCATCGTTGTCTTGAATGAGACCAATTACTGTTGTATCGTCTGCAAACTTCAGAGGTTTAATAGGTGGATCGTTTGAGATGCAGTCATTGGTATAAAGAGAGAAGTAGAGAAACCACACATCCTTGGGGGGGCCCTGTGATAATTGTACAGGTATCTGATGTGATTCTGCTTAGCTTCACCTGCTGCTTCCTGTCTGATAGGAAGCTTGTGATCCATTTACAAGTGTGTTCAGGTACCGCTAGCTGACTTAGTTTAGTTAGAAGAATGTCTGGTATGATGGTACATACAGAATAAAGTAACGGGCAAAATGAGTGAGTGTAGTCACTGGATTCGGAATGGCAAGACCTGGGTTTTCGGTCCATCCTCAATCATTGGGGTGACTTTGGACTCAACATGGCCTACTCATAGGGCTGGATGCAGAATAGAGACCATATGTTGTACATAAAGTTGTCCCTTCAAATTGTTCCCCATGCTAAAAAAGGGTTTTAAAAACTGGAGTTTTTCACATTTCCACATTCCAGGGTCACAAATTCATGCTTCATCTGACCTCTAAGCAAGACAGAAAGAGGAAGTACAGGCTCCCACCTCGGTGAAAGATTGCTTAATCCTGTCCTGAATCATAAGGGGATTTGTTTGGTTTACAATGCACTGTAACATTTACAACTTAAACATAAAATGTTTTACTGATTTTATTGTATTTATTGGTGCACTCTGAACTTGGTGGGTTTATTGCAGACGTTTCATCACCAAGCTAGGTAACATAATCAGTATATCATCAGTAATTTTATTGTAATTTTTTTGGTTTGATTGTTGTGAGCTGCCCAGAATTGTTAAGAGTCAGGTGGCATACAAGTTTAATATTTTTTATTTGATTTATTAGTGTCAAATGGATGCTAGCATTAGTATCTTACAAATTAGAAAAGTTCTTTTTTATCTTTGATTCTTATGTGCAACAGCTCAGGAACTGGGCCGCCTATTTTTTAATCATGGTTTTCATTTAGCTACAATTGGCTATATTCATTATGATATACTTCATACTTTATATAATTTTTTTAATCATCAAGTTTTTGCAACACATTAACCTAAATATTGTGTCAGGTACAAGAAATCAAGAACCAAGGTTGTTCAAATGAGTACAGGTTTAATCTGAACTACTAACAGTCAAAGCAAATTGCCAATAGATAAGAGTCAATGCAATCAAGGAAGGCTGAACATAAATCTCTTGTGGGATTGAAGGGTCTCCAAACTAATGACGCATTTAACCACTCCCTATGGCTTAGCCTGATCATTTATTACATATTGTTAACTATGACTCAGTTGGGTTATGCATACCTAGCTATCTCAGTTAATTTTATAAATGTGATTCAATTACCAAGAAATTTGCCTTGTAAACCTAATTCTCCTTATAAGGAGATTTGGGAGAAAAATAATTTTTTTCCAGCTTCCTAATGTTATACTAACAAAATGTATGAATAAAATAATTTTCCTTAATATAGTACCACGATATATACAATGACAGTTGTATTCCATTGTTAGTTTCATAATAGGAAGTGCTGATTTTTCACTTCACTACTTTCAAAATAGTATATTTCTTTTCCTCTTTTTTTTCTTTTTTCCCCTTTCTCATTTTCTTTAATTTATGCTTTTAAAAAAGCTCCAAGAAAACAGATGCCTGTAGTTGAATGAATTACCTGATTGTGCAGACGCCATTCATTACTATGGTACTTTAGTATTCAATTGCTTTAAAACTCATCAAATTTGGTACTCAGCACATTTTGATGTGAAAATTTTGTCCCGGTTCTCATTTTTTGTTGGTACTCAATGCAGAAGTTAGAGCTTGTTGGTGTTGACTATCTTGTGACACCACATCAGGGGTGCCAAACTCAAGGTCCATGGGCTGGATCCGGCCCACTGGGTGCTGAAATGTGGCCTGTGGGGCTGGCCTGGAAATAACAAAGGACAGGCCCGCAGTGCCTCTGCTGGCCAGAATGGGCCATGGGGGAGGGGCATGTACAGGCCATTTTCAGCCCCCATGGCCTCCTACAGCAGTCTGGCGGCCAAACACAGGTCGCCGGGAGGCGTTTTCAGCCCCCAATGGCCAAATTTAAGCACCCTGTGGGCCGGATCTAGTGTTTGTCAAATTGTATGCAGCCCAGATCTGGTAGCCTTTCATATCCTCTAATTCCGTGATGGTGAACCGATGGCACGTATTTATTTATTTATTTATTTATTTAAATTTTTATACTGCCCTTCTCCTGCAGGACTCAGGGTGGTGCACAGCCAGGATAAAAACATAACATATAAAATTTAAAAACAATTTAAAAAACATTAAACGATTTCGGCCCGGCAATTTAAAACAACCCAATTAAAACCGAATTCAATTAAAACTGGGAGGACGGGATCAAGCCAGCCCTGCTAGATGGAATAAGTGCGTTTTCAGGGCCCAACGAAAAGTCTGGAGGTCTGATATCGTGCGTATCTCAGGGGGTAAGTCGTTCCAGAGGGCAGGCGCTGCCACAGAGAAGGCTCTCCCCCTGGGGGTCACCAGCCGACATTGTCTGGCGGACGGCACCCTGAGGAGGCCCTCTCTGTGCAAGCGAACCGGCCGGTGGGAGGCTATCGGCGGCAGAAGGCGGTCTCGCAGGTACCCCGGCTCTAAGCCATGGAGCGCTTTAAAGGTGGTTACCAACACCTTGAAGCGCACCCGGAAGACCACAGGAAGCCAGTGCAGCTCACGCAGGAGAGGTGTCACATGGGAGCGCCCCATGCGCTGTATGGCCAAGGTGGAACGCCGAGCCATCTTTCCGGGCACATGAATTGTCACCCAACGCACCTGCTGCTCATGCGTGCACCCCACCTGATGTTCGGGCGTCCGGTGTGCATGCTCGCAGTTCAGGGGACACAGTTGGTCTTTGGAACTCTTCTGTGCAGGTGTGCGCATTTGTGCATGCGCATATTTGCATGCAGCACGCATGTGTAGATGGCATTTGCACACATGCATTGCACACGTGAAAACCATGTGCATGCACAGATGCTGCGCAAAGCGGCACTGAAGCAGCACTGAAGAAAGTGACTTTTGACCATTTTTCACACTTACAACCGTTGCAGCATCCCTATGGTCGCATGATCAAAATTCAGATGCTTGGCAATTGATTCATATCTATGGCACTTGAAATGTCCCGGGATCATTTGATCACCTTTTGCGACCTTCTGAATCAATGAGTCTGAGTCAATGGGGAAGCCAGATTCACTTAACTGTGTTATTACTTGAACAACTGCAGTGATTCACTTAACAAGTATAGCAAGAAAAGTCATAAAATGCAGCAAAACTCACTTAACTGTCTCACTTAGCAACAGAAATGTTGGGCTCAATTGTGGTCATAAGTGGAGGACCACATTTACACCCTACTCTAAACTACAAGCAACATCCACCACTTTATAACAACTTGGTAAGATAACTTTTTGTGTAATAAATAACTCTGGGTTACATGAACATTTTGAAACAACTCTTCTAAATTCATACGTTTCTTTTTAAAATTATATTTCCTTTTTTTCCCTTTGTATACTTTTGATACATTAAAAAGGACAAAAATAAATGACTTAGTTAAATAAATTAGAATCAAGATCACATGAAATAATAATACCACTTTATAATGCCCTGGTAAGGCCACACCTGGAATCAGGGGTGAAATGTAAAATCTATTACTACCAGTTCTGTGGCATGGCTTGGGGGGGGGGGGGTGGTAATGTGACTGGGTGGGCGTGGCCAACTTTTTTTTTTAAACTTTTCAAAGCATTTTTTCTAATGCTTTGAAAAGCCTCCCTGCCATCAGGAACTCAGCTGGGATTGTCAGAGACTTTTCAAAGCATTTTTACCACCTTTTTGGCCAAGAGGTTGCAGAAAAAAATGCTTTGAAAAGCCTCTGATGATCCCAGCTGAGCCGCATGATCATCAGAGGCTTTTTTTTTACTTTTAAAAGCATTTTTTCATGGGAAGAGGTTGTAGAAAAAATGCTTTTAAAAGTTTTTTTAAAAAAGCCTCTGATGATTTTGCAGCTCAGCTGGGCATGGGGGGGGGGGCACGCAGGGATTTTTGCTACCGGTTCTCTGAACCATCCCCTGCCATCGCTACCGGATCAGGCGATCCGGTCCGAACCGACAGTATTTCACCCCTGCTTAGAATACTGAATCCAGTTTTGGTCGCCACTATATAAAAAAGATGTTGAGACTCTAGAAAGAGTGCAGAGAAGAGCAACAAAGATGATTAGGGGACTGGAGGCTAAAACATATGAAGAACAGTTGCTGGAATTGGATATGTCTAGTTTAATGAAAAGAGGTACTAGGGGTGACATGGTAGCAGTCTTCCAATGTCTTAGTGTTTGCCACAAAGAAGAGGGAGTCAAGCTATTCTCCAAAGCACCTGAAGGCAGGACAAGAAGCAATGGATGGAAACTAATCAAGGAGACAAACAACCTAGAACTAAGGAGAAATTTCCTGACAGAACAGTGGAAGGATTTTCCTCCAAAAGTTGTGGATGCTCCAACACTGGAAGTTTTTAAGAAAAGATCAGACAACCATTTGTCTGAGATGGTATTAGGGTTTCCTTTCTGAGCAGGAGGTTGGACTAAAAGTCCTCCGAGTTCCCTTCCAACTCTGTTACTGTATTCTTGTAGTGGCAGAAGCTCTTTCTACATCCTGCCCCTTAGCAAACCTCAAATATAGGAACCGGATCGCCTCCCCCTCCGCCTTTAAAAAACAGGAGCTACATTGATATGACTGGAAAGGACGCGCCTCCCCATAGCGGGAGGCGGGAGCGGGGATTGGGCCTGGTTCCGCCTCGCCCCTTCCCGCCCTGAGGGCTGGCTGATGCAACGTGGCCACGCTTGCAAATAGCCCGAGAGCCTGGATTTGGGCTCCTCGTGCCACGGTGAAGCCGATACGTCGGGAATTCACAGGAACGGGTAAGAAGGGCAGAACCGGGGCAAGGTGGGCAAAAGCTCCTCGGGGCAGGAGGCTGTGAACGAGGGAGAAGAAACGCGAGGAGAACAAGTTTCCATGCCCGCGGATCACACCGCTGGGTCAGCTGCAGAATTAGAAAGGGAAGGTTTGCAAAGATAAAGCTCCTCGTTCTTTCCCTTTTCCAGCCCATTTGTGTACTATTGCCCATTGCTTCCCCTATTGGAGTTCGGTCTGCTACCTGTCCAAAATTGCTGATGAGAGCCATAAATAGAATAAAACGAATAACGACCTTTAGGTGCCGAGACAAAGGAGTTCTGAATAGCTCCCAATTTAGGAAAAGGGGCGGAGGGGAGGGGCTCTTATGGCGCAAAATGTGAGGCAGGTAGGAATTGCAATGTATTAAATGGTGTGTACTGCATAGGCTTTTTATGAGATTTGGAGTTAAAGCATGTTTTATTTATCCAGTTTCAATTCTAGCTTTCTGCCCCTGGAACACCTTAATACAGGTACCGAAATTCACCTGTAGAATTCTTAATGTAATAATTAAAGCCACAGCATCCATCTGATTTGGCGCAGAGGTAACCCAGGATGTTACACTTTCTGAAGGAATACTTAAGAAAGGAATAGCCTTTGCTATACCTGTTTAACACTTGCAGGTTTATTACAACATTGGAATTTTGATGGCTGTAAAATTTGCCAGTCAATAAGATGCAAATGTTTTTCCCCCTTCTGAACACATACAGAATAAGATATTGATCTGTTAAATAGTCTTGCCTAAGGTAAAACGAAAGGTTGGCCTTAGATAGCAGATGTTGAGGTAGGGAGGTGCTCCGGGTTCGCAAACACTGGTATTCTTCAACATAGGACCACAATTCAGCCAAAAACATCTGTTGCTAAGCAAGACATTAGTTTTGTACCATTTTATGACCTTTCTTGCACAGTTGTTGAGTGAATCACTGCAGTTAAATTAGTCACACAGTTGTTAAGTGAATCTGGCTTCCCCGTTGACATTGCTTGTTAGAATGTCACAAAAGGTGATCCCAGGGACACTGCAGCTGTTATAAATCTGAACCATTTGCTAAGTATCCAAAGTTTGATCACACAACAGTTGTAAGTGTGAAAAACAGTCCATAAGACACATTTTCAGTGTTGTTGTAACTTTGGTCACTAAGTGAATGGTTGTAAGTTGAAGATTACCTGCATGCATGTGAAGTTGAGGTATGGTTCTCTCACCAGGACTGAAATGTATGATTGCTGGTAATAAAGGAGGTATACTGTACAAAGGGCATCCAGGATCAAGAAGAAATGCTTTGTCTAAAATGAGTTCTATCACAGTTCATCTATAGGGTGAAAAAAAGCTTTGGGTTTGGGGTTTTCAGAAATGTTATTTTTTTAGTGGCCATTTTTAATGCTTGATCAACACTGAAATAGAATCTTAGTTAGCCTTCTCAAATGACAACTCATAAACACACTAGGAATAATCCATAGCTACACACTTAGCACTGGAAATGTGCCTTGATACAGGAATTCTCAAATTATGGGTCAGAACTTTTAAGGCTTGTAAAAACATTGGTAGTGGTGGGGAGCAGTTGTTTTTTTTTTTAAAACCAATTAGGCTTCTGCAGAAAAATGAAAACATGATCAAAATCTGCTCTAGATTTTGCTCCTGAGCCTGCAAGTTTGCAGTTGGCAAAATGTCTGCGGAGATTCTGTCATCCAGGTCAGAGTTGTCTCAAATATGCTTTTTTTTCTTCAAAAGGCAATTGGACTGTTTTTTCCTTTGAGGTAGAAGAAAACATTTCGCTTCTTATCCGAGAAGCTTCATTATTAGTTTAGGAAGAACTGATAAATTCCATCAGGACTGATAAAGCTGCTTGGATGTGAAGAGAAATGTTTCCTCAAGGAAAAACAGTCCAGTTGACTTTTGAAGGGAAAAAAAATCTTTGAAGTTCTCAATTGGCAATTGTACTGCGAAGATTCAGAACTGTGATTAAAAAGTATTAAAATCAAGATGTATATTTCTTGGCTGTAACTTTAGAGAAATCGTTAATTTTGTTCACGAAGATGAACCCATGGTTTGAAAATACCTGTCTTCATGTACCTAAACATTTTAAATAAAACATGATACAAAAAAAGATGTTGAGACTCTGGAAAGAGTACAGAAAAGAACAACAAAGATGATTGTGGGGCTGGTGATTGAAACATACAATGAATAGTTGCAGGAACTGAGCATGTTTAGTCTAACAAAGAGAAGAGATAACATGATAGCAGCCTTCCAATATTTGACAGGCAGTCACAAAGAAGAAGGGGGCAATCTATTCTCCAAAGTACTTTCCAAAGCACCTGAGGGCAGGACAAGAAGTATTGGGTGGAAACTTATCTAGGAGAGAGCCAGCCTAGAATTTCCTGTTGCTTGTTCCTTACGATTTATATTGATATTGTTTCCCGATTGCTTATTTGTACCCTATGACTATCATTAAGTGATTCTTGATGAACGTATCTTTTCTTTTATGTTCACTGAGAGTATATGCACCAAGACAAATTCCTTGTGTGTCCAATCACACTTGGCCAATAAAAAATTCTGTTCTGTTCTGTTCTGTTCTGTTCTATTCTATTCTATTCTATTCTATTCTATTCTATTCTATTCAGGATAAATTTCCTGACAGAACAATTAGTGGAGCAACTGGCTTTCAGAAGTTGTGGGTGCTCCTTTAAAGCTTTTAAGAAGAGATTGGATAGACATTTCTCAGGAATAGTATAGGGCCGTGTTGGCAAACCTATGGCATGCATGCCGGAAGTGGCAGGCAGCGCCATTTTTCCGAGCACGCGAGCCGTCACCAAGCTCACCTGAAACTGCATATGCGCTTGCGCCCCAGCTGGTGTTCAGGCCTCTGATGCGCATGCATGCAATTCAGGGGACCCAGCTGATCTTTGGAGCTCTCCTGCGCATGCACACACGTCTGTGCATGCGCATGAGATTGTGCATGCATGCACAGACAGCGTTTGTGCATTGCGCACACGAAAGCTATGCACATGTGCATATGGTGCAATTGCACATGCAGTGTGCGCTAGTGAGCATGTGTGAAAGCTGTGCACATGCGCAAATGGTACGGTTGCACGCACAGCATGTGGGGAGGAGCTGTGCATTACCGCGGATGGCACGCAAACATGTGCAGGGTGCAAAGCGCGTTCCTGTTCAGCACTCGGTAGGTTCGCCACCACTGGTATAGAGTCTCCTGTTTGGACTAGAAGACCACCATGGTTCCTTCTAATTCTTTTGTATTCTATACATTAATATGTGTACATTAATATTAATATATTAATATTCTATACAATAACATATGTATAATATGTACATATACCCTATATATTATTATAACACCTATATGTAGCAGTGGAGCTATATTTGGAATTGGGTGCAAACAGTGGTATTTGGGTAGGAGAATCAGAGTCGGTCAACTCTTATAAAGGCGATAGCAATGCCATGTTGACCACTTGCAGTTTTCAATCATATGTCACAGATGCCCATAGGTTGAGGGATATGCTGGACCAAACATACAGAGTTTGAAAAATTATCAGTAGGTCATTCTAGAGGTACATTAGTCTATGAAATAAAACTGTTTTGTGCAGCTAAGTTTGGATTGTTCCTTTGATGGTAAAGGAATTCATTTCCTGTGCAGATTTTCCCTGTCACAAAACTATTATTAACCAATTGTTTACCACTAACAGCTGCCAAATATACTTTCTACCTAAAATATGCTGTTGGGGGTGGATGGGAATTTGGAATAATTGACTATGGATTTAGGCAGATGGAGATTTGTGTTTAAGGTTATAACAATCTTGGTTAGCTTTAACCTTAGAAAAATGAGTTAATTAAAAAATTGATTCAGTTAATCATAGGGACATGTGTTGTGCAAATACAGCCTGAATTAGAATGTTAGTATCTGTGCTTGTGCGAGGGGAAAAGTCTGGGAAATAAATGTATGAGGGGAAAGGCAGATACGTTTCCCATGGACTCAACAGTATTTAGACATAAGCAATTGTGGTGTGTGGCTTGGGGTTGAGGGTGGAGTAGTTTTTATTCCAAAGGAGTAACAGATGTGCCCATGATGGTGTTAAGAGTTTAGGAGGATTTTTTTTTCCATAGTGAAAAAGAGAACCGGTTTGGTGATACTTCCATTGAAAGCCCTGGCAAAAGGGACTCATTCCAGAAGTGGTGTATGCAGTAATAAAATTCAAGCCCAATCAGGAATTCCCTTGCAGCATCTGTTTCAACAGTATTAACTATTATAGTTATACTCTTACGACATTCTTATTCATGATGAACACCTGTCTTTTCTGGTGGTGTTAGACCCTGGAGATGAGCTCTCAGTGACTGCCTTTGCATAACATGATTTAATTTCACATTAAAACATAAATCAAGCACATTGGTTGGGTTCGCACAACAGCCTGGTGATTGAATATATTCAATACTGCCTTTTCTATAGGAAATATGTCCATATATATGACCAAACAAGGAGAATATTCCACAGCAAAGAAGATAGGAGGAGAGGGCAGGAAGAGGAGAGGGAGGGAGACGAATGGAAGAAAGGGAAAAGGAGAGGAAGGAAGGGTAGGGGATAGGAGAAGGAGAGAAGATGAGTAGGGGGAAAAGAAGAGAGGAGTGGGGGAAAGGGAAGGAGGAGAGGAGGGAAGAGAAAGGAGGAGAGGAGAGGAGGGACGGAAGGGAAAGAGGAGAAGAAGAAGAAGGGTTGTTGCAAATTAGGGAAGAAAGGGTAGAAGAGCAACTCCGAACGTAATTAAAATGCCTTACTTTAATGCTTTCTTTAAGGAAAACATGTATATGTAGGATTAATGATGTATAAGAAAATGTACATTTTATATTATGTGTATAAGAAATAAAACTGAAAAACTTTTCAAAAAAAATATGTACAAGCACATAGGGCTACTTCCTCCTGTCTTTCCTCATAACTCTGTGAGGAAGGCTGGGTTTATTCATTTTTTTCAGAAAACTGACCACGTTATGTTTGCTAATCTTAAGTAAATGCACTTGGGTGGGAATGCAATCAGTATAAAACAACACAGAGTTAGATTAGGTTTAAAATATGTCTGGCATAAAGTGACTCAGTAACAAAATATCTGAAAGAAGATCAAAATAACTCAGTTGTTACGAATTCACTAAACAAAGCCAAAGTTTTTAGGTGCAAATTTTTCCCTTTGCCAAATAATTCCATTTTTTAAAATATTGATGGGATTTTATATACAATGTCCTTGTTTAAATGGACCACTAATTTATTAATTATTGCCTACACTGGACCACAAAGAGATTAATAGCCATATTTTAGATGTGTGTTGTGGAGACCCTGATTGTGAGGTTAGTTCATATATGGGTAAACTATAAAAAATAAGTTGAGTAAAGTATATTTCAGTTAACCTTGGCAAAATACTGTATTCCTCTTGTGCCATATCTGTCATTGGATGTTGGCAATCCTATTTTTGTTAACAGCCGTATGAAAAAGTGCTGCTGAGTTTTGTCCAAACCAGTCCCTTAGGGTTTTTTTAAAATTTTGATTTATATGTCGCCCTGCTCCGGAGACTCAGGGCGGCTTACAATGCGCTAAGCAATAGCCTTTATACTTTTGTATATTTATACAAAGTCAACTTATTGCCTCCACAAACTGGGTCCTCAATTTACCTACCTTAGAAAGGATGGAAGGCTGAGTCAACCTTGAGCCTGGTGAGATTCGAACCTGCAATAATTGCAGGCAGCTGGTGTTAATAACAGGGTGCTTTAGACCACTGTACTACCAAGGCTCAAAGTTGTTTTGAAGCCATGATGTTCTTCTTCTGCCTGGACCTCATTTGTCTTCAATCTTTCCCTGGAGGATTAAGTGAAAGATGCCGTATTTTTCTGGGTGTCGCATCCCATGTCCACAAGGTATTCTAACTTTCGCTTTTTAATGGCTTTGATTATTTCCCTTAAAATACTATAATAACATACAAACACAGCCCAAAACTGTTTTTTCAATGTTGGCAATATGTTGAGCATGCAAGTGCTTTGTATTCTATAATAATTCAATCAATTGTTGTTTAACTTACATGTGGGTTAGCATATTCCCTCAAGACAGACTAATTTGCTAATGAGTCCCCATACATGTGTCTAAGATTCCATAATATGGAAATGATTTCCTATGGACTTCTTAGGCTTTCTTTTTCTTTCCCTAACACTGAGAATTCTGGACAGCATTTCATCCATGTTCTGATCCTTAGTTTTTTCCAGGCTTACCCAAGACTACCTGCTGCGGCACAGGCTAAGAAATTTGGTCAAAAGTAATCAGACAGTAACAAACGTGAAGATAATTGCCTGTAAAGTTAAGCTAAGTTTACGATTAGCTGGTAAAAGAAATAAACTTCAGATAGTCCTCAACTTACAATCATTTGCTTAGTGACTGTTCAAAGTTACAGCCGCACTGAAAAATGTGATTTATGACTAGTCCTCACATTTGCAACTGTTGCAACATCTCCCAGTCATGTGATCAAAATTCAGGTGCTTGGCAACCGTCATATATTTCCAAAGGTTACAACATCCCAGGGTTATGTGATCACCATCTGTGATCTTCCCAGATGGCTTCTGACAAGCAAAGTCAACGAGAGAAGCCGAATTTGCTTAAGGAATGACCACATTTATGGAACCAGGAGGAAAACAAAACTGATTATGAGAACGGCCAATCTAAATTAAAAGTATTCAAATTTAAAATATTTGTTTTGTGCCTTTTATAATGTTCATGTTTTTAATATTAACAATATTAAAATGAATTCATTTGTTTGGTTTTTAACTTGCTGTAGGCCACCCAGAGTCATTTGATTGTGAGATGGGCAGCTATATAAATATGATGAATAAATAGGGTTAGAAAGGGAATAGGAGCTAGGGGAGAGCAGTCTTAATTTCTAATAGTTTCCTAATCTAAGAGAGAAGGTTAAGTGGCAAGTTGATGGTTTATGTCACTTTTTAAGCGAGCGCTTCTAAAGTGACTTAGGGTTTCGGTGCCAAGGCTTGTAGGTCACATTGTAACATGATGCTAAACTGGGCACAAGAAGGTGGGTGGTACAGAGATTTTGAAACTGGCTCTGGGACTAGGACTTTGTGCCACTTCGGATTAGAGAACTGTGGACATAGTTTGCTGCAGAAATTTATGGGCTTCAATAGATTGAATTCCAACGTCTTAGGCTGGCTGCATGCAGCACCCTGTAATAGGCTGCCAGGGCATTAACTGGTACTTCAAAAAGTTATGGCAACCCACCTGCTATCTTTGCATTAAGATTTTACATGGTGGTTTTGTTTCAGCATTACATCTGAACATGTAAACCGATATGTAGGGGTTCTGAGAACCCAGCCGTTCTGTCTGTGCTGAGTCAATATGAATGGAGAGGACCATTCCTTCACTGCAAATGTATTACAGGTAGTCCTCAATTTACAACCATTAGTTTAACAAATATTTGAAATTAAACCAGTGCTGAAAAAAGTGACTTATGACTGGTCCTCACAATTATGACAATCACAGTCCCTACGGTTGCATAATCAAAATTTGGGCACTTGGCATTGACATGTATGTATGATGGTAGAGGCATTCTGAGGTCGCATGACTGTCAAAGTCAATAGAAGTCAGGTTTGCTTAACAACAGCATGATTTACTTAATGACTGCAGTAAAAGAGGTCATAAAATTGGAGGTGATTCACTTAACAATCACTTCATTTAGCAATGGATGTTTTGGTCCCAGTTGTGGTTGTAAGTCAAGGATACTTGTACTATGTTAATTAAAGCCACCTATGAAATTTTGAGTATGCTTTTTCCAAGTGACCAAAATGTATGGATATCACACGTGACAAGGGGAACCTGGCCTTGGATGATATTAACTGCTGCCAATTTCAATACTCTGGCAAATATTTTTCCATCTTCTGAGGACATAAATACTGTCATATGCAGGCATGTTCAATTTAAGAACGTATCGCTAAAGCATGAAATGAATAGGGGATTTGAGGTTGGTAGATGGGCAAAGATGGGAATCTGTATTTAAATATTTAAATATTATGTTATTATTATGGGAAACTCAACCCTGGGAGAGCTAGAGTAGGCTGAAAGAGGAACCGGTTTCCACATCCATCAAGGGCAGATCATGTTTGCTTCTTGTTAACTTAGTATGTTCTGTGAGTACATCTATTGTGGCTTCAAGCCATAACTTAGTGTGAAATGTGCACCAAACCTCTCCCATGCCTGCTCTGACATTCTAACCACCATAACATGCTGCCTCTTGTTAAGCGGTCAGAAACATTACAAAATAAAATGAGTCTAATACCAGCATGCCCTTAGCATTTCTGTAGCTGACTTTAGATCACCAAAAACCTGTTCAAGAGGAACCTGACTGGTTGAGGCCATAAACAGATGGGATTCTCTCTTTTTTTAAAAAAAGGAAAAAAATTTCAATTATGTGTTGGTTCCTTCTTCTGGGAAACAATTGGGAATAAAGACGAGACGGAGGAGTATCTTTTCCTGCTACGATATATTAACATAATTAATTTTGTTTCTACTTGAAAACCACTTTAGGACTGCTTGAAGTGAAAAGAAAAATGAAACTTTGATTTTAGGTTTTGCTGATTAGATAGATTTGTTCTTATGGAAGTGACTAGTATATATTATTATATAAAAGTAAAAAGTTGAGGTGTCATCTTTTTCTATTGCACCAAAAGGAGTCAGAAGTCAATGCTTTTTTTCCCCCCTCTGTCCTACACTTTTCTCTCTTTTTGTTTCTCTTCTTTATTTTACCACTATTTTCATTTTTCTTTGTATTTCTGTATTTTATATTTCGATAAATTAATAAAATTTAAAAACAGGATTTCATAATGTATTAAATTGATATTATCAGAGACAAGCAAACTCCTCTGCCCAGTAGGACCAGAACATCCCCTCAGGACCATATCTAGTGTGTCCTTGAATATAACGTGCTGTGAGGGGCCCCTTTGGCTTTTTGTCTCCTCTCAATTCCCCTCCTTCCCTGTCAATTCTCAGCATTCCACATCTGGGCTGCAAAAATCCAGATGATCATTAGAAGGCAGTAAAGGGATACTTTTGCTGCCTCTACATGTCATCTGGAGTTTTGCAATCCAGATACGATGTGCCCAACTTGATCTAGATCAGTTTCCATTGCAGTCCCAGAGGAGAATTTTGAGCCAACAACTCCATTGCTTGTTCATCCGTATGTTTTCTTTGGAGAAAGCAAGCAAGGAAGTAAGTGCCAAGGCACTGAGAGGACTACAGCAGCCAGCAGTGCATCATCGATTGTGTCATCTTTCTGTACATGACTGGATTAGCGTGGAAAAACTCAGCCACAAGCTGATCACACTGTAGTTCACTATCATGCAAACCCAGAACATTGAGCAATAGGGTTGTGAAGCTCTTGTGATTTGGTAGAAAGGCAGTTATTTGGAGCAACCGGGGGCCCACGGGTAATACCTGCCTACCTCTCTTTAAAGTAGAGGTACACTCTTTAAAGTAGATGTAGGGGCCATCTCCCAGAATATCCTAGGCTGCTAGGCAGCATTGCTAGCTGGGGTATTCTGGGAGTTGAAGTTCATATATCTTAAAATGGCTAAGGTTGGGAAATATTGCTTTAAAGGATTGGCCATACAATGTGGGGCAAAGATGCAGCTGCTTTGAGGGGCAGAAGTATACAGCTGTGTGATTGGTTGCCTGCCTTCTCAACTGGATTAAAAAGAGATAGCTGGCAGCTCAGGGAAGGAGGAAGCCAACCTACTGAGGGAAACCCCATTTTCATGAAAATAAACAAAGAGAAGAAGTGGGCACACGCAATCCATTTAAGTTAAAAATGAACATGTCATGATGATTGTGCAGAGCCAGACATTATGGATCACCATAATAGAGATGTAATTTTAACAGGGATATCTGTGATATTAGCGCCTTCATAAATAACATATTAATCTGTTTAAAATATTTGAGTGGAATCAAATTAAAAATTTATCTGGCCATGATTTACTTGAATTATATGAAATAATATCCCCCAAATCTGGAATATTTCAAATTTATAAAGATCATTCGATATATTGAACTTGGACATTAGATATCATATATTCCTGAAAAAGTTATATGCCAGACATTAACAATTGTCTTAATGAAATTGGTCATCTCTTCTTTAAATTAGTTTTATATTTAAAGACAGGCAAAAGTAGACATTACAATTTCATTGTCCGGATACAATTTACTGTCAAAAAATTGAATCACAATGTAATTTCATTATATATGTATGTCTAGGGGGAAGAACACATCCACTGAGTTATTTCCAAAGTTTTTCTGCTTATGCTGGAAATCTTTGCACTACTAAAAATACAAGGGCCACTGCATCCACTACCATGCTATTAGTTATCTCACTCAGGTGCTTCAGATGGTTGTTTACAACTTACAGCATTCGTTTAGTGACCGTTCAAAGTTACAACGGCATTGAAAAAAGTGACTTGCTATCATTTTTCACGCTTACAGCTATTACAACATCCCTGTGGTCACATGATAAAAATTTTGATGCTTGACAATTGCCATCTATTTATGATGGCTGCAGTGTCCTTGGGTAATATGATCACCTTTTGTGATCTTCTGACAAGCAAAGTCAATGGGGAAGCCAGATTCATTTAACCATCATGTTACTAACTAAACAACTGTGGCAAGAAAGGTCATAAAATGAGATAAAACCTAACAACTGTCTTGTTTAGCAATGAAAACTTTGGGCTCAGTGATGGTCTTAAGTTTAAATTAAATAAGTTAAATTCACCAGAAAAAAGACAGTCCTTTGGAGGTGGTAGGGTATATTTGAAGTGTTGGCTATAGCGTTGGCTCTCTCACCAAATCTCTGCCATGGAAGGTTGTTTTCTGTTAGAAAATGGCTCCAAAACATCCATTGACGGTACTAAAATCCCGTGGCTAACCTAGTTCACCACCATAGCATCCATACTGCACTATTCCAGATGTGGTTAAGTATAAGAGAAGAAGGGCTGATGATCATTCTCCATGTTTGTGCAAATCACTATGTGATAAGCTGTGGCCTCAGCAGTTCAGGGTTTCAGACAGGTCCTAAAATTATTTAATTTCCAATGGCTTTTTCCCAAAAGTTTTTGTGGAGATCTTCCTGGAATGAAATTGCTTTAAAGCACTTTAGGTAATTTATAATTATATGTTGTTCCTTGGCATATAGCTTTTTATTTTTTATTAATAAATCTTAAGATTTTAATTAAGGTTAATAATATAATGAAAAAAGAAGCAGCAGAGGTATAGAAAAAGCAAGTTGTACATTAAAAGGTTTAGAAACAATGAAAGTAACAACATTAAATTAAAATGGCATTAAAATAAATATAAATACTAAAATATACTTTTGAAAGTTGGAATTAGTGTTTAAATAAATCAAATTACAATTAAATCATTGTATAGTAATTCACAGCCTTGACCAGTATAAATGGATTTATAAATTACTGTACCACTCAAAGAAAAATAACAAGATCTGTAGTTTTGGAAAAATGTAACAATTTAGTAAATCACCAAAAATTAATGTTTATAGATTAGATGCTATATTCTTATGTTAGAAAAAATCTTGAAACTCAATTAAATTCAATAACAAATTATTTTCTAAATATAAAGTTGTTTTGACATTGTTACATAATTCCATAATTTAATTTTTCTATAAAAGGAACTATTCATGTTTTCAGTAAGAAGGACAGAATATTCTAGCAGATGTTTCCATCTATAGTACTATACAAATTCAGTTCAGTATATTTTGGATGAACGTAAATTTTAGTATTAATTTATAAAAAGATAATAGAAAGGAAAAATCCATCTTTAATTTCTGATTCATTCTCTTATAAATCCTTTTCCAGAATTGTGGAATTGCCTTACACACAACATTGTTACCAAAAGTGGAAGAATGATCCAGCCTGACTTGCATTTCCAGCCCTTTTTAGAAAATAAATGTTAATGTTAATAACAAAAGTTCTATTTGATATTCCCATTGTTGGGTATCAATTGTTCTGTTAAAATTCTGCATCCAATTGATCATACAGTCCAAACTTGTTCATTTTCTGAACCATATTTCAGCAGCAACCTAATGATCTGAGTTTTGTGTGATAGATTTCATATGATATGTTTTCATGTTATATGTCAAATCTTATTTTGGAATTTCTTTGGGATTATTTTACATATTAAAGCCAGTGTGTTGTCTGTTACCATTCTGAGAGAAAATCTCAAAAGACTTCATCTTTGTTTTATTAATAATTTTTGAAGTCTATATAAATTCTCTCCCCATTATTCAAATGTCTTTGTTCAATTCTTCACAAACTTAAATATTTAATATCAAAACAAGTAGTGATAAATCTGGATTTTTCATCTGTATTCATCCCATATTTTGAGCATGCTATCTAATAATCCCTTATAGCTATATTTTGTTTTATTAGCATCAGATCAAATATATCAAATATACAACCCATTGTCAGATTGTATCATTTTAAAATGGTAGTTTCATTGAAATTGGAGAAATTGTGTAATTTTATGTCACTTGTAAGGTTTTAGGCATTTTAATAGCAAGTATACAAATAAATGAATTTCTGAATGAACAATATTAATTTAAGGCTGTTACTCTGTTTCAGAGACTGCTGCACCTCAGAAATTTCGTTTGTGAACCAAAAAAATCCAGAAGCTGCAAAACGGAAGAAGGTGGCACATTGCCCTGAAACATATTTGCCCACTGCATTCTTGTGTGATCACATGAAAAGCCTACTTCATAGGTAAATTCACAGACCCTGTATCCTCTTGAGTAAATGGGATTTAATTGGAACCAGGATTATCTTTGTCACCTTTTATCATAAGCGAAACAGAATCAAACGATCGATTAGGCAAACCCAGGATTGTTTGTTCTTACTGCTAGAGCCTATTTTAGGCAAAAGTAATTATTTCCACAGTCCTTTTAACAGAACTTGTTTGAACAAAACACTCAGAATTAAGCCTGAAATTTGGGCCTTGCAAAATACAAGATTATAGAGTGTGTTAGAGCATCTATGTTGCACACAAAAGTTCCCAGATTCCATTCTTGACATTTTTGATAGAAATATCAGGAGTCAAATATAGACGCTAATTAGAAATACCTCTGTGCCCATTCATAGGTTGGTCTGCTTTTATTAAAAATAAATGATAAGGGGACTTGGACTAATACACCACCTGACATTCATCTACAGTTTCCTCTCATTCCAAATGTTTTCTCGATTCTGTTAAAGTTCTGAAGACAGGTTAGAGCCTGGTGATCTGCAAAATATTATAAATTCAACTCTTCAGTTCAGCATCGAACTATTGTCTCTCCCTAGCCTTATCTATTAGAGGCAATTAAATGTACCCTGAACACTTTTGCTTAGGAAACCAACTGCCATATCATGTGAAAGCTCTTTTGTAATTGACGCACAAACACCCACAAACACACTGGTCTTGCTTCATAATTTGGTGTAAGATAACTGCCTTGAAGAACCGTCATTTGTGTGTAATTTGCACAGCTAAAGATAGAAAGGTCTCTCCCAATTTGTGGTAGATTAAGGTTAGCAAACAAAGCCATGGAGTATTTTCAGAGGACAACTGTCATTTACAATCTTGTTCCAGGACTACCTCCTTTTTTTAATTCCCTCTCCCTTGGTGGCTGGCACCCATTGCTGCCTTTCATATCTAACCTTGGCTTCCCTTATTCTATGAAGGTTAGATCAACCTCAGTTTCTCATTGTGAGGAATAATTTTTTGCATAGACGGTGGAACTGGAAAAAAAAAGAGCAGAGAACAAAGGATCATCACTGGCACAAAGCCAGGCTTATTGTTGGAATTAACTTTCCTAGTGAAGATTGCTCTCTGTTTCACATACACACAAACAATTTTGTTGTTCAGTCTGACTCTATGGACCATAGCACACCAGGCCCACTTCCTCCTCTGTTTTCCAGAGTTTTTCCAAAATTCATGTTCATTTCACCAATGACACTATCTCACTATCTCATTCTCTGCTGTCCCCTTCTCCTTTTGCCTTCAATCTTTCCCAAAATCAGGTTCTTTTCGAATGAGCCCTCTCTTCTCATTAGGTGGCCAAAGTATTTGAGCTTCAGTATCTGTCCTTCCAAAGAAGGATCAGGGTTGATTTCCTTCAGGATTGACTGGTAATGCTTAATTAAATAATCCAGATTTTAGGGCTTTACAGATCAATGTCAGCATCATCACTTGGGCTCCAGAAAGCGCTTTCAGTTTTGGTATTGTATGGTCCTATATTCCATTTACCAATGGAGTAGTTGCATGCTGCACCATCTGGAATTTCTCTGTCCTAAAAAGAACATTCCTGTAGACTATGTGACAACAACCCTGTTGTGAGATGGATTAGGTCCAGGCTATGTGCATGCTCTTTTAGCACAGGGATCTCCAAATTTGGCCATTTTAAGTCTTGTGCATGGCTGGCTGAGAAATTCTGGAAGTACACCCGTCTTAAAGTTGCCAAGTTTGGAGACTCTCGCTTTAGCAAGAATGACATTTCATTCAGATCAAGCTACTTTCTTTATTCTTAAGCTGAAGAATCATCTGTCCGGAGCAGTAGTGGGTTCTAACCAGTGTTACCACCGGTTCGTTTTGTGCATGTGCTTTGCGCACGTGTGCTACATGCAAGTGCATTCAATTAAAATACAGCTGAGGCATGGCAATCTGCTCTGGGCAAAACCAGCTGGGCAAAAACCAAAGGAATAAAGATAGGTATACCGCGGGGGGTGGGGGGGCAGCTGATGGTCGGGGCGAACCGGTTCGCTCTCACATCAAGATTTCCGCTACCGGCTCTCCTGAACCAGGGAGAATCAGTAGCAACCCACCACTAGTCCGGAGCCACCCATATGTTTCAGGCAGTAAGTATCCAGTTAAGAATGTCCAACTTACAGACAAAATAGGGGGAGGAAGTAGTATTATGTATGTTTGCTGCCTTGAATTATTTATAAAGTAATAAACACAATAATTATTTATTTAAAGCAATTATTTATAAAGTAACAAACACAGGATAAATAAACTTGGTACTTACGAATGGACTGCCTGTTACTAAAAACGGTGAAGGGTGTTCTTTGTCAAGATGATAAACCATTGAAGTTGTGCAGTGTTTTCACGAAGTGTTGAAGCCGTGCATTTTTAATATACAGTTTGTCAGCTTAAGGGAAGAGAACACTTTCCATCATTTTTAGTAACAGTCCATTCATAAATACCACTTACATACAAATTCAAAAAAGATTTAGGGATGGAACTTGTTCTTAAACTGGAGACAGTCTGTACTAAGATTCAGCTTTATTATTTTATTATTTATTTATTATTTTATTGGTTTGATTTATATGCCGCCCTTCTCCAAAGACTCAGGGCAGCTTACAATGCGTTAAGCAATAGCCTTCATACTTTTGTATATACCTGCTTAATAGGGCTTTTGCCCCGCCCCCCCCCACACACACCCTAAGCGGTGTTCTTTTTTATACAAAGTCAGCTTATTGCCCCCACAATCCGGGTCCTCATTTTACCTACCTCGGAAGGATGGAAGGCTGAGTCAACCTTGAGCCTGGTGAGATTTGAACTCGCAGTAATTGCAGGCAGCTAAGTGCTATTTAACAGCACTTTAGTCCACTGCACCACCAAGGCTCTTTTATAAGCCCTCATTCACTTCAGGCAATTGTCAGACACCTGATTAGCCCTTCTTGTTTGAAGGGAAAGTATGTGGAGGAAGTCGATTACCATCTGCACATGGATGACATCGCACTTCACATGTCTAGATGACCATCCCTTGTGGGTTATTGCGGAGGAGCAAATTAGAACTAAAGCAGGGGTGTCAAACTTGCAATGGCACGTCGTCATGTGATGTATTGCAACTTTTTCCCCCTTCGCTAAAATGGAGGTGGGGTGGCTAGCGCATGATGCATCTGGCCGCAGGCTGCGAGTTTGACACCCCTGAACTAAAGGATCCCACAGTGCAACCATTATGAGGATGCAGTAACTTTCCACTACCACTATAACTTAAAAATTCCAGCTCCTCACTCACAGAGCTACTCCACTGATATTCCATGATCAGTAATGTCAAAAGATCCACATGAATCTGTATAGTAGCGCTTTCTGAGGATTATTACTCATAGCAACCAAACTGTTTCAGTGCTACTCAGATATGAAACCAAACTGTAAAAGAATTTAACTCAGAATATGCAGAAGTGAAAAGAAGTGGGAAAGTTTTGCCTAAGATTATAAAGGAGAACAAGAAAGGAGTGAGAAGTAGCTATGTAAATCTCATTGTCAGATTGGTGAGTTTCATCTCCTTTAATGAGATTTCCATAGCTACTGCTATTTTCTTTCGTATTCTCCTTTATATTATAAAAGACTTAAGCGAAAATAGATTTGAATGATTTATTTTTGTTAATGTTTTTAGTTCTTATAACTAAAAGGAATAACTGAAGTGTTTTTGACAGTTAACAGTCTGTAGAAAAAAATTAATGAATATCTTTATTCAACATGGTAAGTCCAGGTTTTTCCTCAAGATAAATCTGCTACCCTTCCCCCGACAAATGGAGAATTTGCTCATGTTTTCTTTTTCCAACTCCAGCTATTTCATGAGAGCTAGCTTTTCTTTCCCAGCCACAAACAGCCATTCTGCTTGTTTAGAGAGAGAGAGAGAGAGAAAGAAAGTTTCAAATTTACCAGGACATTTTGTAAAGCATCTAAATTATATGTGCTTATGTCAATTTGAATAATTCTAGAAACCACCATTAGGACAAGAAGAATGCACACTTTGAAGCAGTTTGAATCTCCCTGACCAAGATTGAGACATGTCCAAAAAAGAGGGTTGAAAAGCATGTTGTTCTGAGGAATGTTTGGCTCTAAAGAAGCTTTTTTTTCACTTAATGAAAATGAATACTTATTACATTTCTGAACATGGGACCAAAAACAGTTCCAGAACAGGCAAAGGCTTGATTTATTTCCCCTTCTGTTACTTTCCCTTCAATTTCAGGCAAAAAAATGTGTATTACTACTATTATTATTCCTTCTTCCTCTTCTTCTTCCTCTTCTTCTTCCTCTTCTTCTTCTTCTTCTTCTTCTTCTTCTTCTTCTTCTTCTTCTTCTTCTCCTTCTCCTTCTCCTCCTCCTTTTCCTCCTCCTCCTCCTCTCTCTCTCACACATTTACACCAGAATTTAGAAATGCAGTGCTCCACAGAATTTACTTTGGTATAGCAATTAAAATTGGGCATGGGCCCTATCCTCAAGGTTATCAGCCAAAAGTTTACACGCACAAAAGAAGGGAAGGGAGATCAGTTTGATATTGCCAAAACAAACTAGTAAGCTCTTCACAGAACATTCTATCCCGATGAGGCCAGGCTGAATTTTTAAAAAGATTTTTCTCTTCAGACGTAGTTGCTGAGGCAATTATTGGTGCCTTTTAGTCCTATCTCCAGTACTATATCAGTGGTACTTTTCCCTTGGAACAGAAAGTTTTACTTTTGGATCCTGAAAGCAGGTTCCCTTTGTGGCCAGTGACTAGGTTGTTTTTATGTTTGCTGTACCAATTCTCTGGGAAGGAGGCCCAATTTTCATTCTTCATCCTGCAAGCTACATGCAAACTGAGCTGAGGACATTATCCTTAAACTTCTAACCTGGTTGAACCTACATTTTGAATTAAATTTCAGTTCCTGCTTTGGAGGCATCTTTCGTTTGTCCAGGCCAGAAAAAGGAACGAACATACATACATACATACATACATACATACATACATACGAAACATTGATCTGTTAGAGTAACACTGGTGTGTGTAGATGTGTAGATGACAGACAGACAGACAGACAGACAGACAGACAGACAGACAGATGGGAGAGGGAGAGAGCAGTGTTTCTCAAATTTAGCAACTTTAAGATGTGTGGACTTCAACTCCCAGAATTCCCCAATGTCTTGGAATTCTGGGAGGTGAAGTCCACTTATCTTAAAAGTTGCCAAGGTTGAGAAACACTAATACAAAGGAAGGAATCATCTGGCAATTCTCTGAATTTGAGGGACATTTCTGTTTTTTCCAAACTGGTGTTTTAGAGTCAGGATTGTGGCTCCTGAATTAATCATAACATTTCAACTAATTGTTTTGGGTGGGTTGTCCATTCGTTCAACCTTTTTTGTCATTGTTCTTTTTCTAGATTTGCTTCTTGAAGAACATCCTCCAGCATGTGTATATAAATAAATCATATTACATGTGCAGTTCATTAAGCCAAATAAAGTATTTTTTCTCATTTAAAATTCCGCTATTCATGCACACAGTGACCCAAAACAAATTTGATAGGTTATTACTAAAGACAGATACGTTCATTGAAATACATGCTAAACATATCATCAAAAACTTCTTGTATTGTGCTAATACTATACACGCACACATAACACACATACACATTTTATCTTTTTAGATATACTTAGGACATGCTAGTGCCTCTGTAGTTGCATGACAGTGTGAGGGCAAAAAGCTGTTTTCAGATATTAAATACCTAACGTATGCACATACATTTCCTAGCAAATAAGGGATCTATTGTCAATGTGCAAAGATTCCATACACTTAGAAGAGTGTAGTTAAGCTTTTTCTAGTACTACAATTGAAGAAGAAGAAGATCAGGGAAAAGGGAAAACTGCTGTGTACATTTCTAATCTGCTGTGTACACTTCTAATCAAGCAGAAACTAGTATTTAGGTGTGTCAAAGGAACACAAGTTCTACATCACAGTGTGTATCCACATATTCATTGGTGTGTTTGGGTTGCATACTCTCTCCCTTGATGGAGAAATCCAAAGCAGACTTAGAAGTAGCTAGAGATCCTGAGGGTGAATCCCATCAAGATCTTTTGTCTGAGGAACCAGATACCCGCCCTACCTGGGGATCAAAAGCTCAGTATATCCTCGCCCAGGTTGGCTTTTCTGTTGGACTCGGCAATGTCTGGCGTTTCCCCTACCTGTGTCATCAAAATGGTGGAGGTAAGTTGACTTGGGCGGTTCTGCCAAATTTGGGACTTGGGTTCTATTGCAAGATTCTCTCCTTATTTCTAAGAAATTATGACTTCTCAGAAATGACTCTGAAGTAGCAGCTTATAAAGCTCTGTTATAATTTCGGTGTCTTCATCCTTTTACTATTCTATATGTATGGAATATCTATACTTAGTTCCCTGTCAATGGAAAAGGAATGATTTTCTGAGTTAAAGTACAAATTTGAGAAATAGCAAATAGACCATTTTAGCAGTTTGGCCAAAAGCAGGCAGACAACCGAAGTGGTGGATTTGTTACAGAATACATTCTCTATACCAGTGATGGCTAACCTTTTTGACGTCGCGTGCCAAAAGCGGACGGAGCGCGGTGAGGTCTCCCACATGTGTGCCCACACCCATAATTCAATGCGCCCCACCCCTGCGCATGCACCCCCCCACACACTTTTAGTACATGATGGCACAGTGGGCCTGGTAGGCCTGTTTTTCACCCTCCCCAGGCTCCAGAGGCTTTCTAGGAGCCTGGGGAGGGTGAAAACAGCCTTCCCACTCCTCCGGAGGCCAGAAACAGCCCATTCCCCAACTTCTGGTAGGACTGAAAGGCCCCAAAATCAGGTGGTCGGCACACACATGCGCGCTGGAGCTGAGCTATGGCAATGCTCGCGTACCCAATGATATGGCTCCATGTGCCACCTGTGGCACCTGTGCCACAGGTTCGCCATCACGGCTCTATACCATTTAAATACTGTGGTGTGAGAATTGGATACTCTGGATTTTCACAATTTTAGTTATCTAGTTGCCCAGGACAAACTTCCAAAGGTCACCCACACGCTCAGTTTCTAAACAGTGTTGTGTCAAATTGATGCTTTTCACAATAAAGAAAATTCATCTCCCTTTCTAAAACATTTGGAAGCAGTATTTTTAAACAATCATCTTTTAATTGTAACAACAAATCTATCATACATGTGATCCATTTCATCAGCTTTAAAAGGCTTCAAAACTTTTAAGGTAGTGGTCCCCAGTCTTTCCAGCTTGGTGGCATGGTGAGGAGAGCCGACTGCCCACACAAATGGAGCTTTGCATGCGAGTGTGAGTGCCCACTGCTCGCAAAAATGGAGCTTCATGCGCAAGGGCCACTTTGCACTACCTGTTTCTGAATAGGCCATGGCCTGACAGTGGCCCAGGGGTCGGGGACCCATGCTTTTATATATGGATATAAATATCTGGATAAATAGGTGCTTAAGGGGGGAAAAAAAGCACAGAAAGAACAGAGGCATAAATGCAAGAGACATTCAGAATGCGATCCATAAACTATATTCATCTCTTAACGAGAAATGAAGGGCAAAAGACATATTTAAAGGAGAAGATCCATTCTTTAGCAAGCAAGGACAGCATTTGGGGGTTGCTTAACCTGCTTACAGCCAGTTTGGTGTAGTGATTAAGGCACTAAGCTAGAAACCAGGAAACCCTGAGTTCTAGTCCCACCATAGGCACAAGGCCAGTTGGGTGACTTGGGCTGTTCACTCTCTGCCAGCCGTAGAAAGAAACCAGTGGCAAATCACTTCTGAAATCTTGCCAAGAAAATTGCAAGGACTTGGCCAGGCAGTCACCAGAAGTCACAAAATGACTTAAAGGAACACATTAAAAAAACAAAAAAGCTCTACTAGTTTCCTGGTGCATCAACTTTCCCCTTAGTTTAGCCGAGTGCTTCTCAAATAGTGGGGCGCACCCCCCCAGGGGGGCGCGAGGCTCCGTAAAAGGGGGTGCGTTTGACCTCGGCATCTGATTGGCTGTCCAAAACCCTTGTGACACGAGCCTGTTGGAGCCATCTTTAGTGTGGGACGTCCGTCCACACTTACTTTGTTGCCCGACGGATGTGCGCCCAATTGATGCTCAAATGACTGACAATGACCTTCTCCTGTGAAACATAACACTGCCTCAATTAATCAAACTTGCTAAAGAAATCGGGCTACCGCTGCTGACATTTGCATCGATAGTGAGCATTAAGCCAGTACATGTGACTGCGCATGCTCCTCCCTTTCAAGGAGAACAGACCTTTTTCTAATAATGATACTATTTACAGTTGCGCGGGGGGCGCGAAAAATGTTTTCTTCTTCCTAGGGGGGCATGACAGAAAATAATTGAGAAGCACTGGTTTAGCCTGATTCAGGAGACTGTAATTTGTGGAATAATTGCCAGAACGACTGGAATCCATAAAATGTTGCGTCTTGTTGGACAGGTTCCTTTCTGCTTTTATACCTGCTGCTCCTCTTCATCATTGGAATCCCTCTCTTCTTCCTGGAGCTGGCTGCTGGGCAGATTATCCGACAGGGCAGCATTGGCGTCTGGAAACACATCAGCCCTCGCCTAGTAGGCATCGGCTTTGCAAGCTGTGTGGTGAGTGCCATGTCACCATTCTTCTAAGTCTGACATTCATTTGTATGTCTTGAAAAAACACACAGAAAAAAGCCCTTCAGAATAAACCAACCGGTGAGAAAAATACAATTGGTTAACCTTTCTAGTAATCAAAAGGAACTTTTTTATTTTTTAAGTTACATACTTAATTAATTTGTTTGTTTGTTTGTTTGTTTGCTGCCTGTTTGCCACCTGGCGACCCTTGGCAGATTACAACCTATATATTTTCCCTATTCCCCATCACCCGTTTTTCTTTGTTAGCTTCTGGGAGGAGGCTTCGCACCATCCGAAGCAGAAAAACTAGATTCTATAATAGCTTTACATCATATTTATTTATTTATTTATTTGTCAGATTTATATGCTGCTCTTCTCCTGTAGGACTCGGGGCGGCTCACAACAATAAAACAACCTGACAATAGATAAAGATTAAATAATATTAAAAACCAATTTAAAATCCCCAAATCCCCAAGTTAAAATCCATGGCAGATCAGGGAAGTTGCTGAAAGAGCCATGTCTTTAGGTCAGCATGAAAGGGGCAGAGGTCGGGGCCGTCCGGAGCCTGGTGGGCAACCCATTCCAGAGGGTCGGTGCGGCCACAGAGAACGCCCTCATCCTGGGGACTGCCATATAGTATCAACCTTGTTAAATCTCAAGACTCTTTTTTCCCATTATGTATTCTAAATCAGGGGTCCCCAACTTGTGGGCTGTAGCTCACTAATGGGCTGTGAGGGGTTTGCAGCTGGATCATGGAAATGGCCAGCACGCATGCGTTCATCTTCACTTGCGCAAGCAGTGGGCGAGCACATGCGCAATTTGTGTGAACGGTAGGCAGGCAAGCAGGCATACTGCTTGTACAAATGGAGCTGCGCGCACACTTATCGGCCGCTTGTGCAAACCATTCCCTCCCCACCCCCTGCCGGTTTGCAAAGCTGAAAATGTTGGGGAACTCGTGTTCTCCTGATAGGAGGGAAACGGCAGTCAGGCTGGGGTAGATGTTCCGTCTAATGCATAGGACCGAGTCTGCCAATCAAACTAGCTCCGCCCTCCTGGCCTTCACATACATACATTGTGTGTGTGTGTGTGTGTATACAAACATATACATACATGCATGCATACATACATACTTTTGAGAGTGGGCATCAGGATTTCATTTTTTAATGTATGTCAGTGTGTTCATAGAAAATAGTGACAATAAAGATTATCTACTGGGTGGAAATGTTTACCCTCTGCTACCTACAAGCATACTCTTACGGTCTAAAAAAGACTTAAAACCGGTTGCTTTGCAACAGTTCAAAATTATAGTGGCTACCTAGCTTAGTTTTGAAGCTTTGAAGTTCCAATAGCCTGTGGTCATTTGAACACATTTCGGGTGCTCAGCAGTGAATCTGTATGAGCCTCTATTTGCAGCCGTTTGCAGTGTCCCACAACCACACAAGTACAATTTGCAAAGTTGAAATCTGATGTTTTTTCTAGTTTTTAGTAAAAACAACTCATAGCAAACAATGGGTTTGTTTAGCAACCGCTGCGTCTTCAAATGTTTTCAGATTGTGTTTGCTTGTGATGTGATAGAAGGGAAAGAACACATAACTGGAGAACTATCTTATTAAAAGTATTTAATTTGAATTAATAAAATCATAGATGAAACCAAACCTAATTTAGT
>WNWU01013574.1:3932964-3946332 GCA_012654045.1 Ptyas mucosa
GCCAAGTTTGGGGACCTCTGATTTAGAGTGTAATCCTCAACCTGGAAAAGCTTGAATGGCTCATCCATAGGTCTGGAAAAAATGCATATCTCTGTTTTGGAAAATAGGAATATTTCAGAAGTTTAGCATGTTCTAAACACATTCCTTTTCAAACATTTTGACATAATCTGTAGTTTGTCTGCAAATAGTCCCTCTTCATCAAAGTAAGTATCCATGTTCAGGGATAATGTGGAACGCTGATTCATTTTGCTTTTCCTTTTAGGTGTGTTCTTTTGTTGCCCTATATTATAATGTCATCATGGCATGGAGTCTTTTCTACTTGGGTAATTCTTTCCAGTTTCCCCTTCCGTGGAGTGATTGCCCAGGAGCAGAAAACGAAACAGCTGCAGGTAAGTGGAAAAACAAAATTAAGCTGCTTTTAACAAGGATTCCTCCACACCGTTCCCAACCTTGAGAAGTGGGGTGGAACAATGTTTTAACCAGCTCTTCCCCTCCTAACTAAGTTTCAACTTCTAAGACTGTTACTGTCTTAGTTTCAACTTCTCTAAGTTTCAACTTCTAAGACTGTTACTAAGACAGAATACTGATATCGAAATATCAGGAATTGGTTGAGTAGATCAGTCCCAACTGTGGTTTGACCTTTCTTTCTCCCCCTCTCTCTCATCTTTCTCCTCTCTCTCCATTTCTTCTTTCTCCCTCTCTCATCTTTCTCCCTCTCTCTCATCTCTCCTTCTCTTTCTCATCTTTCTCCCTCCCTCCCTCCCTTTTTCTCATCTTTCTCCCCCATCTCTCTCCCTCTCTCATTTTTCTCCCCCACTCTCTCATCTTTCTCCCTCCCTTTCCCTCTTCTCATCTTTCTCTCCCATCTCTTTTTCTCTTTCTTTCCCAGATAAATGAAGCTCTTTTGTCCCCCTGCTGTGGCTTCCTGTCGGCTGGCTGGGCCTCCCGCCCCTCGCCCTCCCCTCCTCCCCACTCCTCGCCCGCCCAGAGAAGGGTGGTGAAGGCGGATAGAGACTTTCTCCGTGTTTCAGAGGGGAAGCGAAACCTCTGTTTGCCTCTTTTTCTGGCCCTTGTTGGGAGACGCGCAACTTTCTCCACCCTGAGACACCAACTGGGCCACCCCAGCCGATGCTCTGCATCATGATGGGCTCCAGGAGGAGGAGAAGGGGATGCCGTCTCCTCCATTGTGCAGCACGCTAAGGAATAAGGAACATGGGGAGACGCACGACTTTCTCCGCCCCGAGACACTGGCTGGGGCGCGTCTCCTCATATTCCTCTCTCCGCCTCCGTGGCTGCTTGCTGCTCTTGCACTTAAACTTAGCGCGCTGCACAATGGGGGAGACGGTGTCCCTTCCTCCTCCTCCTGGAGCCCATTACAACACACAGCATCGGCTGCAGCCGGGTGGCCCAGCCAGTGTCTCAGCGCAGAGCAAAGTCACACGTGTCCCGCACTGGCCGAAGTGTGCACAGCACCAAGGGCCGGAAAAACAGGCAAGTAGAGGGGCATTTCGCTCCCGCTCTGGAATACAGAGGAAGTCTCCATCCGCTGCAGTTGCCCTTCTCAGGGCAGGTGAGGAGTGAGGGGGAGGGGAGGGGCCAGCCAGTGGTGGGATCAGCCAACAGGGAGCCGCAGGAGAGGGCCCAAAGAGCCGCATGCGGCTCTAGAGCCGCAGGTTGCTGACCTCTGGCCTAGTCCATTGGCCACATGTGGCCCTGGACAGCTACTAATGTGTTCCCAAAAGATTGCAAACTTTTACGATTATTGTATGATTTATATACATTAACTATATTACATACTTTATATATGGTCCAAGACAATTTCTCTTTACTCAATGTGTGGAGCCAAAAGGCTGGACACCATGCTTTAACTCAAAGGGAAAGCATATGATTTTGATGCAAAATTTCTATATAGGCCTGAGAAAAACACTTTTGAATCACAGACAGTTGCTGTTAGTCAGGGTTGGCAAAAAAGGAACAGACTCCTGCTCTGCTTTGAGGTAGGCATGTACAGTTGTTGTTGTTAGTTGCAAAGTCGTGTCCGACCCCATCACGACCCCATGGACAGCGTTCCTTCAGGCCTTCCTGTCCTCTACCATCTCATGGAGACCATTTAAGCTTACGCCTACTGCTTCAGTGACTCCATCCAGCCACCTCATTCTCTGTCGTTCCTTTCTTCTTTTACCCTCAATCGTTCCCAGCATTAGGCTCTTCTCCAGTGAGTCCTTCCTTCTCTTTAGGTAGCCAAAATATTGGAGTTTCATCTTCGGGATCTGACCTTTTAAAGAGCAGTCAGGGTTGATCTCCTCTAGGACTGACTGGTTTGATCGCCTTGCAGTCCAAGGGACTCTCAAGAGTCTTCTCTAGCACCATAGTTCAAAGGCCTCAATTCTTTGGTGCTCAGCCTTCCTTATGGTCCAACTTTCACAGCTATACATTGCAACTGGGAAAACCATAGCCTTGACTATTCGTACTTTTCTTGGCAGGGTGATGTCTCTGCTTTTTAGTATGCTGTCTAGGTTTGCCATAGCTTTCCTCCCCAGGAGAAAGCATCTTAATTTCTTGGTTGTAGTCCCCATCTGTGGTGATCTTGGAGCCCAGGAAAATAAAATCTGTCACTACCTCCATTTCTTCCCCATCTGTTTGCCAGGAATTGAGAGGGCCAGATGCCATGACCTTAGTTTTCTTAATGTTGAGTTTCAAGCCAACTTTTGCACTCTCCTCCTTCACCCGCATCAAGAGGCTCTTTAGTTCCTCTTCTCTTTCTGCCATTAGAGTGGTATCATCTGCATATCTGAGGTTGTTGATATTTCTCCCGGCAATCTTAATTCCAATTTGTGATTCATCTAGCCCCGCCTTTCTCATGATAGAATAGAATAGAATTCTTTATTGGCCACGTGTGATTAGACACACAAGGAATTTGTCTTTGATGCATACGCTCTCAGTGTACATAAAAACACCAGATACATTCATCAAGAATCATAGGTACAACACTTAATGATAGTCATAGGGTACAAATAAGCAATCAAATCATACTAGGAAACAATCAATATCAATATAAACCAGAAAGATACAAGCAACAAAGTTACATGATGTGCTCTGCATATAGGTTAAATAGGCAGGGGTGACATTATACAGCCTTGCCTAACTCCTTTCTCAATTTTGAACCAATCAGTGGTTCTGTGTCCAGTTCTCACTGTTGCTTCTTGACCCGCATATAGATTTCTCAAGAAACAGATAAGATAATTTGGTACTCCCATCTCTTTAAGAACTTGCCACAATTTGTTGTGATCCACACAATCAAAGGCTTTAGTATAGTCAATGAAGCAAAAGTAGATGTTTTTTCTGGAATTCCCTAGCTTTCTCCATGATCCAGCATATGTTGGCAATTTGATCTCTAGTTCCTCTGCCTCTTCAAAATCCTGCCTGTACTTCTGGTTGTTCTCGATCCACATATTGCTGGAGCCTAGCTTGTAGGATTTTGAGCATAACTTTGCTAGTGTGTGAAATGAGTGCAATGGTGGGTAGTATGAATATTCTTTGGCATTGCCTTTCTTTGGAATTGGAATGTAAACTGACCTTTCCAATCCTGTGGCCACTGTTGAGTTTTCCAAATTTGCTGGCAAATTGTGTGTAGCACTTTTACTGCATTGTCTTTTAAGATTTTGAATAGCTCAGCTGGAATACTGTCTCCTGCACTAGCTTTGTTGTTGCTCAGGCCCATTTGACTTCACATTCCCGGATGTCTGGCTACAGGTCAGTGATCACCCCATTGTGGTTATCAGGGATGTTAAGCTCATTCTTGTATAGTTCTTCTGTGTAGTTTTGCCACCTCTTCTTAATCTTTACTGCCTCTGTTAGGTCCCTGCTATTTTGGTCCTTTATCATGCCCATCTTTGCATGAAACGTTCCCTTCATATCTCCAATTTTCTTGAAGAGATCTCTGGTCCTCCCTATTCTATTGTTTTCTTCTATTTCTTTGCACTGTTCATTTAAGAATGCATTCTTATCTCTCCTATCTCTTATCTCTTCTAGCTATTCTCTGGAATTCTGCATTCAACTGCATTTTTTCTCTTTCTCCCTTGCCTTTCGCTTCCCTTCTTTCCTCAGCTATTTGTAAAGCTTCCTCAGACAACCAGTTTGCTTTCTTGCATTTCTTTTTCTTTCTTTAGTTGCTACCTCTTGTACAATGTTGCGAACCTCCGTCCATAGTTCTTCAGGCACTCTGTCTATCAGATCTAATTCCTTAAATCTATTTGTCACATCTAATGTATATTCATCAGGGATATGATTTAGTTCATACCTGAGTGGCCTAGTGCTTTTCCCTACTTTCTTCAATTTAAGTCTAAATTTTGCAACAAGAAGCTCATGATCTGAGCCACAGTCAGCTCCTGGTCTTGTTTTTACTGACTGTATAGAGTTTCTCCATTTTGGCTGCAGAGCACATAGTCAATCTGATTTCTGTGTTAACCGTCTGGTGATGTCCATGTGTAGAGTCATCTCTTGGGTTGTTGGAAAAGAGTGTTTGCTATGACCATCGTATTCTCTTGACAAAATTTTACCAGCCTGTGCCTTGCTTCATTTTGTACTCCAAGGCCAAACTTGCCTGTTATTCCAGTTATCATTTGGCTTCCTATTTTAGCATTCCAATCCCCCATGATGATAAGGACATCATTTTTTGGTGTTAATTCTATAAGATGCCGTAGGGCTTCATAGAACTGGTCAGTTTCATCCTCTTCAGCACCAGTGGTTGAGGCATAGCCTTGGATTATGATATTGAATGGTTTGCCTTGGATTCAAACTGAGATCATTCTGTCATTTTGGGGATTGTATCCCAGTATTGCTTTTCCTACTGTTTTATTGACTATGAAGGCTACTCCATTCCTTCTGAGGGATTCTTGCCTGCAGTAGTATACCTGATGGTCATCTGAATTAAATTCACCCATTCCTGTCCATTTTAGTTTGCTGATTCCTAAGATGTCGATGTTCAGTCTTGTCATCTCTTGTTTGACCATGTCCAGATTGCTTTGATTCATGGATCTTACATTCCAGGTTCCTATAGTGAATAGATCTTTACAGCATTGGACTTTCCTTTCACTACCAGATGCATCCATAGCTGAGCGTCCTTTTGGCTTTGGCCCAGTCGCTTCACTCTTTCTGGTGCTACTAGTACTAGCCCTCTGCTCTTCCCCAATAGCATATTGGACACCTTCCGGCCTGAGGGTGTCATCTTCCAGGGTCATATCTTTTTGCCTTTTGGTACTGTCCATGGGGTTTTCATGGCAAAGATACTGGATACATGGGTTGCCATTTCCTTCTCCAGGAGATCACGTTTTGCCAGAACTCTCTGCTATGACCTGTCCGTCTTGGGTGGCCCTGCACGGCATATCTCATAGCTTCATTGAGCTACGCAAGCCCCTTTGCCACGACAAGGCAGTTGATCCATGAAGAGGGGCATATACAGTATAATCTTGCTAATCCACCATGAAAGAATATAGGGATAGAAGATTATAAATAACCTAGAAGGTTGAGCTGGAACACAGCAATCTTTTGAGTTCTTGACAGATAACCAGGAATTAAACTTGATCTCTTAAAAAAAAGTCCCCCCCCCCCATGCCATGAAATGTCATATCCTGGATACAGAAGGAGTTAAATAATAGTTTCTACATTATATGTCCTTTACAAATTGTCTAAGTAAATTAACAGTGATTCCCCACTAGGACTTCCCCATACTTGGACTGCAAAAATCTAGGCAACCATTAAAATAATATTTCTCAACCATGGCAACTTTAAAAATGAAAGGATTTCAACTCCCAAAATATTCTCACCAACATGCTGGCTAGAGAATTCTGGGAAATGAAGTCTGGGCTTGCCAATATTGGAAAACTATTGCAGTATTAAAGAAAATGAAAATGATACAAAAGCAACTGCTGCCATCTAGTGGTCATGCAGATCGTTGTCATTTAGATAGTACAGTAAACATTGCTATATTATTCAGCAGTCTTTTCCATGGACTAAGCCCGTGATGGCGAACCTATGGCACGCATGCCACAGGTGGCACACGGAGCTATATTGCTGGGCACACAAGCGTTGCCATTGCTCAGCTCCAGCACGCATGTGTGCACTGGCCAGCTGATTTTTGGCCCTTCTGGGCCCAACAGAAGTAGACAAACGGGCTGTTTCCAGCCTCTGGAGGGCCTCCGGGGAGGTGGGGAAGACTGTTTTTGCCCTCCCCAGGCTTCTAGAAGGCCTCTGGAGCCTAGGAAGACCTACCGGGCCCACCAGACCATCACATGCCAAAAGCAGGGGGAGCATGGGGGGGTCACGCACACATGCATGGGGGGGCAGGGGGAATAGAATTATGGGTGTGGGCACGCGTGCGCACGACCACCCCGCACTTCTCCAGCTTTTGGCACGCGATGGCAAAAAGGTTAGCCATCACTGGACTAAGCTCTTTCTACAGTGTTTAGTCATCAGCAAGTTCTATTTTAAAAAAGATCTCTTGCTGTGTTATTTATGGCTTTCTGTTTTATTGCTGTTACGATTTTATTATTGTTAAGCCTTATTATCTTAAGGTAGCCAAATTATTATTCTGTAATAACATTGTAGACTCCTGGCTTCCAAAGGCTTCCATATGCTAAATAAATTATTATTATTATTATTATTATTATTATTATTATTATTATTATTGGATTTTTATACCGCCCTTCTCCTTTCGGACTCAGGGTAGTGAACAGCCAAAATAAAACATTTGTACACAAAAGTTAAAATAATTTTAAAATAATAAAATTGTCTGTTTTAGGTACTTTGGAAATGAGAGGAATTTTCTTTGATTGAGTGTTACCTAGCTGGCCGCTGCTGGAAAAGGAAGAAGACTTTACAATATTCCTTATAACATTTTCTCTGTCTTTCTTTATAACAAAATATTTCTTTTGAAATACATAAACATAGAAACTTTCACGCTTACAGGCATTTGTAGCTCAGAAGTGAAGCTGAGGAATTTTAATGATAAATTGCTCTTTATTCTGAAAAGAAGCAGTAATGAGCAGACATTGGAAGAGAATTTTTTAAAATTATAGTTGATTACCTTTGTGAAAGGGCTCAACATATTTTATCTGTTCACCCTGGAAAATTGGCACAGCATTTGAATTGTTTAGGAAAATTGCAAGAACTTGAGACACATTGGAAGCTACCTTAATCCAAATAGGCAATTGGTCCATCCAGTGTCTTACACCAAATAGTATCGGTGTCAAGCCCGGTCTCCTGCTCGACAACACATATGGGAGGCGGAGAGGAGGCCATGAGAATGCGAACTCAAGCTATCTGGAAGCTGAAATGGGGAAGCTCTTCACAGGGGTTAGTGATGGTGGCACTGGGTGTTAGGCGGTCAGACGCATCGAGGAAAAGATCGGCAGCGAATGGAGGCAGTGGAGGATCACAGGCGAATGGAGGCGACAGCAGCATTTGATGACATCATGGGCCGACGGGAGGATAATTGGCCCGTTTGACTGCCTCGATCAGCTGAGACTAGCTCAGCTGTTCATTATATGTGTGGGACGGGCGGAGCCTGTGCGGACATATAAAAAGCGCTGAGAGGCGACTGCTCTAAGCACCAACTTTAAACTAATGTAACTTAGTGTTGCCTCAGAGCTACCTTGCAGCTGAAATAAACAATTTGCCAACTCCGGTTTCAGCGTGGATTGTTTGGGGCTGTCAAGGTTTGTTTAGGAACGCTGAGAATCAGTCTTCGCAGTTTCCCAGAGAAGAATCTTTCCCAACCCTGCTTAAATGTCAAGAAATAGATAATAATTTGAAATTGACTCTTTCTGCATGCCGAAAAGCACGCCATATCTGCAGTCTGGGAAAATACATTTGAATGCATGAAATTACAGAACATTTCAAGTTCAAACAATGCAGGAATTGAAGACTAAAGGATACAAGCCTCAAAATGGAAAAACCCTCATTGCCTTTTCTGAAAATACTTCTGCATTTATATATTTGGCTGGCTAGTGAAAGAAAAACTGCAAATAAATCTGCCCTTTGCTCATATTTTCTGTACTTGCTGAAGTCAGTTTTGTAATCTTTACAGTTCTAAAATAACATGGAACGCCCATGAAATGAGAAAAAGAAACATCCATTTGGGATGGATTTCCAGAGGGATCCTGGAAATCAATGTATTTAAATGTACTAGACACGCATGAACTTTATCCACAATATTCCAAAATAAATGTCCTGTTTTCTTTATTACAACATCATTGGAAAAGGAAAAGCTGGTCATTTGTCCTTAACCCTAACAGACTCTCTATTTCTTTTTCTTTTCCTCTCCCTCTCTCTCTCTTTTCAGTCACAGAATCTGAATGCACGGACAGTTCTCCCACTATCTATTTCTGGAACCGAAAGGCCTTGCATATTACCAACTCCATAGAGGAGAGTGGGGGTCTTGACCCAGCCCTTACTGGCTGCCTCTTTGCTGCTTGGATGCTGGTTTGTCTCGCCATGATCAAAGGCATTAAATCATCAGGCAAGGTGGGTTGTGTCCATTCTTCTGTCTTAACACAAAAATATTCTCTCAGAAACTTCATACAGGTTCAGCGGTGAAATCTGGCCGGATCTATCCAGCTCACGCGAGCTAGTAGGGCCAGCGGCGGGAGGCTCTGCCCACTCGCCGGGGTGTTATTACGTCCCATTTTTTACCCTCTGTGCATACACAGAACAGGCACACGCGCTCACATTTCCAAGCGGGTAGTGAAGGTAAGTTCATTTCACCACTGTACAGGTAGTCCTCGACTTACAACTGTAACTGAGTCCATTCCAGTCATTAAGCAGGACACCACTTTACGATCTGATTTGCAGCCGTTAAGGGTTCATTAACTAAATCCATTGTTCGCAATGGACTTTTTTTTTTTTTTTTTTTTTGCTGCAAACTGGAAGTAAATGTTGGTTTCCAGCAAAAAAGTTGTAAATCGTGGTGACATGATTTCAGGACACTGAAAACTGCTGCAAATGTAGATTGCTTGCTGTACGTCCACTATATAATCACTTGATTGGGGGTGGGGGGGCATCAGAACTTCCAATCCAGGCTATGTAGCCCTAGGGAGATCAGTTGTAACTTCAAAAAGTTTCTAAATGATGGGTCATAAGTTGAGGACTATTTGTAATTGACATCCCAATCATTACCTTGCATGTAGTTGTCTTCTCTTCCTCAACCTAGCAGCCTCTATATACAGTGGACCACACTTTCATCTTCACTAGCTGATCTTATAGCTGAGGAAATTTGCATTTACCGTATATACTCGAATATAAGCCAAGTTTTTCATCACGTTTTTCAGGCTGAAAAAGCCCCCCTCGGGTTATATTTGAGTCACGAAAAAAAAAGCCTTTTAAAAAGAAAACAAATGAGTAGACCCTTGTCTGCAAAAGTAGAAAAAACAGCCCCTTTCAGCATCAGTATAGGTTAATTACCATAAGTTGATTTGAAGAGCCTCCTGACTCTCAGCTGATTTGCTCTCAGCTGTTTTACCTGGGCTCTGTTGCTAGCTAGCTGCAAAGAGGTAAATTGCTGGAGCATTTTCCCTTCCCCTCTCAGCTGTGCTAAAAAAGCGAAACTGAAACTAAAGTGACAAAATGAGGCAGAGTGAGATTTCTTTTTCTTTTGCTTGCAACCTTGGAAAGGCAGATTTCTTTTTCCTCATCAAAAAAAGTAGGTGCAAACAATGGGAAATTCGTGGCAAATGGCAAAAGAGGAGAGTTCAAGATTTTAAAACACAAAAGAAAAAGCTCTATTTAATTAGGGAATTGTAATAATTGAGATACTATTAATTGTATATTGTGTTGAAAGCAGAAATGGTTAAGTTGTGATTTGGAAGAATATATGGGGGAAATTATTTGGTTTATTATTATTGGTAAATATAATTACCGGTAATTGATTTGTAAGAAATTGGATTGCATGGAAATAATTGGAATATTCATGTTCATATTGATTAATATACAAAAAAGATAGTTATATAACTAATTGATTTATATTAAAATGTTGAATTTGTATTGAACAACTGTAATATTACATAATTAACCAATGTGAGAATGGATATAAAAATAGATGACAATGGGAAGGGGTATAATATAGAATAGAAGTGAAAAATTGAATTTGATTAAGATTAGAGATGAGGATGAAGGGTAATATTGGTTTTTTTAAAAAATAGATGAGGAATAAATATGGCAAAAAGGAAATATAGAAATTGTAAATTTAAGTGAAATGACTGAACACTGTTTAAATTTGTGAACCGGCCAAATACTCTGTTCAAAGAAAATACATTGTATGTTTGTATGTGTGTTTCTAATTATTGCTATTTATTCATATTTGTTCTCTTTTATTCTTTAAAGTTTAACAATTCATTCTTTATCTTAATATCTTTATATTTGTTTGGGGTTGGTTTTTTTTCCCTTTCATCTTTTTTATTGTACAGCAATCTTTCTCCTCAAACCTACCACCTCTCTCTTTGAGGAAGGGGGGAGAAGGAGAATGAGAGAGAGTGAAGGAGAGAGAGAGAGAGAAAGGGGGAGAGAGAAAGAATGAGAAAGAGAGGGGGAGAGAGAAATGGTGATAAGATAGGACAAAAATGTAAAACGTGAGGACAG
Source organism: Ptyas mucosa (assembly GCA_012654045.1). Taxonomy (NCBI): domain Eukaryota; kingdom Metazoa; phylum Chordata; class Lepidosauria; order Squamata; family Colubridae; genus Ptyas; species Ptyas mucosa. The sequence continues at coordinate 3,943,597 of WNWU01013574.1, forward strand.
TCGTAAGTTCGAGGACTAGTCACAAGTGCGAGGACCAGTCAAAAATTACTTTTTCAGCCCTCTGAGTAGTGCACATGCACAAAAGGACTACCCAGAAGGCTGAAAAAAGTGATTTCTGACAGGTCCTCGCACTTTTGACCGGTCTTCGTACTTATGACTGGTCATCATTTATGCCCATTGTAGCATTCTTAACAACCATGTCACTCATTTCACAGCTGCTTCTCTTCACTGTGGTGATAAGATAGGGCAAAAACGTAAAATGTGAGGACAGTCGTAAGTTCGAGGACTGGTCACAAGTGCGAGGACCAGTCAAAAATTACTTTTTCACCCCTCTGAGTAGTCCATATGCACAAAAGGACTACCCAGAGGGCTGAAAAAAGTGATTTCTGACAGGTCCTTGCACTTTTGACCAGTCTTTTTTTATTTTGAAATTTACCAGTGGCCGCTGCATTTCCCACCCCCGGTTTATACTCGAGTCAATAAGTTTTCCCAGTTTTTTGTGCTAAAATTGGGGGTCTCGGCTTATATTCGGGTCGGCTTATACTTGAGTATATAGGTACTTTGGGATTTCAAGGAGGAAGGGAATTGGGAAGGAAGGGAAAGAAGAGGCATAAGAAGGGGAACCAAATAATTTGGATTATAGACTGAATGAAGAGAACTGTGAATTTTTAAGTGTGGATTTTTAATGTTGTATACTGCCCAGAGTCGCTGTGTATAAGATGGGCAGCTATACCTATAGTCCTTGACTTACAACAGTTTGTTTAGTGACCATTTAAAGTTACAACGGCACTGATAAAAGTGACTTATGACCAGTTTTCACATTTACGACGGTTGCAGCCCCTTTTACGACCTTCTGTCAAGCAAAGTCAATGGGAAAGTCAGATTCACTTAACAACAGTTTGACTAATTTAACAACTGCAGTGATTCACTTAACTGTGGCAAGTAAAATGGGGCAAGCTCACTTAACAACTGTTTTACTTAGCAACAGAAATTTTGGGCTCAAATGTGGTTGTAAGTTAAGGTTGCCTGTATATGTTTAATAAACATATGTGCCTGTATAAGTTTAATAAAAAATACATACATACATATATACATTTGTGGAAAAGAACCTACAGAAACATGAAAGTAAAATGTTACCCTTGTGCACCGTCGGCCAGCATGATTCTTGCCATGCCTTGATTTTTACATTGATTTCTACCATATCTTCTCTCCATCCCAGGTTCTGTATTTCAGCTCTCTGTTCCCTTACTTGGTGCTCTTGTGCTTCCTTGTACGTGCTTTGCTGTTAGAAGGGGCAGTGGATGGAATCAAGATCATGTTTACCCCTAAGGTAAGAGACTCCGGCCTTGGACGCCATCCTGGTTTTGAAGTATGGGTAGTCCTCGAGTTATCATCACAATTGGGACCAGAATTTCTGTTGCTTAGCAAAGCGGTTATTAAGTGAGTCATCTCCGATTTTACAGTTTCCATCGTCACAGCTGTTAAGGGAATTATTGCAGTTGTTAAGGGAATCATGCAATCCTTAAGCTGATCGGCTTCCCCATTGATATTGCTTGTCAGAAGTCAGCTGATGGCGATCACATGACTTCTGGAACTGCTGTAAATACATACTGGTTTGCAAAGCACCCTAATTTTAATGATGTGACCATGGGAATGCTGCAGCCAAGATGTCCTCACACCATTAAAACTTGGCACTTTTTTCAGTGCCTTTGCTGTACAGAAAAATGACTTACGTCAACCAAAAGGAAGTCCAGAGAAAATTAAGATCAATTGAATAAGAGCCTTGGATAGTACAGTGGTCTAAAGCACCCTGTTATTAACATCAGCTGCCTGCAATTATTGCAGGTTCGAATCTTACCAGGCTCAAGGTTGACTCAGCCTTCCATCCTTTCTAAGGTAGGTGAAATGAGGACCCAGTTTGTGGGGGGCAATAAGCTGACTTTGTATAAATATACAAAAGTATGAAGGCTATTGCTTAACGCATTGTAAGCCGCCCTGAGTCTCCGGAGAAGGGCGGCATATAAATCAAATTAAAAAAAAAAATAAGAAAACATCCCACTAGGGTCCCAACATCTATTCTAACCTAAGACCTGAGAACTGAGTCAGGTTTTAAAGGCTCAGTTAAACAATCCTGCAGGGGGGACAGGAATCAAATAAACCTAGGTTGGGATGGTGTTCTATAGCGCAGATCTCATGTCAGAGATGAGTCCCATCAGATGACATGGTTTAATTGACGGGACTTGGAGTTCGCTAGCTCTGCCAGGCAGAAATAGGCAATTCCTCAAAATACAATTCTTCTCCCATATAGCCGTGATGGCAAACCTATGGCACGCGTGCCACAGGTGGCACGCAGAGCCATAATTGTGGGCACGCCGCATGCGCCCGCTGGCCAGCTGATTTTCGGGCCTTCTGGGCCCTCCAGAAGTAGGGAAACAGGCTGTTTCCTGCCTCTGGAGGGACTGGGGGGGGGGAGGCCCGTTTTTCTTTCATACCTGGCTCCAGATCCTGTCTATTTATCTGGGAAGGGCGAAAACAGCCTTTCCCACTCCCTTGGAGGCCCTACGGAGGCTGAAAGGGCCCATTTCTTGACTTCCGGTGGGACAGGAAGTGATGTTTTTTGCTGTCCCCGGCCTCCAAAGACTCCTAGAGAGGCTCCTAGAGATTCCTAGAGAGGCTCCCAGAGACTCCTAGAGAGGTTCTGGAGACGGGGGACAGCAAAAAATGTCACTTCCTGTC
>WNWU01013574.1:3957348-4002584 GCA_012654045.1 Ptyas mucosa
CCCCCCCCCCCCCCGCACTCTCCCTGGTTTTGGCACACGATGGCAAAAAGGTTAGCCCTCACTGACCTATGTGATCACAGTGTACAGTATATTTTTTAAGGTTAAGATGGGAATGAGGGGGGGGGGAAATAATTTAAAATGGAAATTAGATTGCTTTAACCAAGTAGCAAAGCGTGAGGAAAGTGTTTCCAGAATTCTTTTTTTAGCCCTTAATGATAGTCCTATTGTGGGTCATGTGACTAAGAGGAAACAAAGCTTAGATCAGTGGGCAACATTCCAAGCTTCTGTACAACTATATCTCCCAAAGAGATACACAGGGTTTTTTTTTTAATCATCGCCTGATCTGGATCACTTTACATTTGACCTTTCTTTTATGGACGGCTTCTCCCACACCAAATTTGGTCTTATTCTGCTGATGAACAGGCAGAAAAAGTCCCGAGTCCCTTCACATAATTTCTTTGCAGTATTTCATTGGGTTGGGAAAGAATCAAAAAGTTAACCATAACACAATTGGCGTGTTTAAAAAATTAACAGGGCACTATAAACAGTTGTAACGTTAAACATTTTTTAAAAATACAAAAGAAGATAATCGTTAAGGATATCTATAAAAGTTAAGACTGCACTATTATTTCATTCTTTTAAAAAAGCTGCCCTTCGTATGATCTTTGTCAGGACAGAAAAAACATTTGGAAAACATAACCAGCTTCCAAATGGATAGTCTGTCATATGAGCCCCCTTTTTCAATAAATGTGAATGAACAACATACAACAATTCCATATCATCATCTTGGAAGACTCATGACTTGTGCTGGAAGACAGTAAAAATGAAAAATGGAACGATAAAGGACCTGTGAATAAAATATATTTAAGTGGATTCTCTTCACTTTGGTGAACCACCTTACAGTTTGAACGACTGTCAAAAGAGTTTTCTGTTCCCCATGAAGGCATCTTCAAAAAATTATTGGTTGGACAAACTCTGACTGGAGAATTACAGTTACTGGATTTCAAGGCACTATGCTCTCCAGTGATCAGTGGTAAAAGGAAATGAGGCCATTAAAAAATATCATGGCTAGACACCATCAAAGTTCACACCAGCAAGAACATAGAACAAGAAAGAAACCATGCAAGACAGGAAAATGCAGAGACACCTGGGAATTCCTGAGAATTGGAGATGATTGATCAGATAGCAACGTCATGCTCTGCAAAGAGAATGAAAGATCCAGGAAGAAAAGGCGTGATGTCCAGGTGCATTTGATGCTAAAGCATCTATGTCTCACACTGGTATGTGTTCCTCCCTATTCCCCAAAATTCATTTTAGATTGTAAGCTCCTCAAGAGCAACGTCCCATCTGATATCTGATGACACTACATCCTTTCATGTTCTAAAGCAGTGTTCTCAACTTTGGCAGTGTTAAGATATGTGAACTTCAGCTCCCAGAATTCTCCAGCCAACCATGCTGATTGGGGACTTTGGGACTAGAAGTCCACATCCCTTAAAGTTGCTGAGGTTGAGAAACACTGTTTTAAACTAATTTAGACTAATCGTTACCACTGGTGACTTGGAAGAAGCTCTGGGTTGGGACCTCTTAGGAGGGTTGTTACAATTTTTTTAAAAAAATTGGAAGAGCAAAGTTGTCAAAACATTGCCAGCTATGCTCCTTGTTTTACCTGCACAAGGCTGCTGTAAGCAGTTATGGTGGTGCAGTTTGAGAACTTACTACTAGCGGTATATTTATTCCTTGCATAACCAAATCTACTTCAGTGGAAAATAAACAGGAGGATGGACTTTTCCAGTACTCTGTCAGAGATTATAGCTCAAAGAGCTAAAAGCTTGGAGAAGTAGTCAATAGACTACTTGTTTTATAATATTCTCTATGGGGAATTACTGGACTTTTCAATAGTTCAATAAATGAACTGTATGTTGGGGTTTAAATTTTGTTTTGAGGACTTCCCTAATAGAGGGAAGAACAAAGCAAGTAATTAAAACTCCACTCTTCTGACGACAGGTGTCAATTTCTTATGAGGGAACAGAACCTGAGGTCAACAAATGAGCCTTAAAGAATAAAACATATTTAATTGTTTCCCCCTTTCTCTTCAATAAAAGCTGTTTAGCACAAACAGTTGCATTGTATTAAATTCCTGGGGTGGGAAAATGTGTCTGATTTCTATCTTGGTTGATTTAAACTTCTTTTATCATACATTAAAGAACTGCAGTGGCAATAAAGATAAGTTGTCAAGTTCAAATTAGGGAAGTTTTCCTTGTTCAAATTAGGGCACTTAAAAACATAGATACAGCTGTCACAATTTATTTAATTTTAACTGGGCAACCTAAGGACATCTCAGTCATTCTTTGCGCTATTAAAGTTCCAAAATGTGGAATAGGTTGTTTCAGAGATTTCAGAATTCCACATTCAAAATCAGATTTCATGAAATGGTGTACCCCAAATGGTTCAAAATATAGTATTTTCCCTATTGTGTCTGTTGCCTTGAAACTCAGGCACCAGAGTTAGATGTGGAGCTAATAAGAACTTGATCCCTGAATTTGAGAGAGACACTTTTACTTTTGCAAAAGGGCTTCTTTGCCCACCTGAAAATATGAATCATCAAAAGTATAAATCACCAAGTAATTCAGGCAAAGCAAAAAGCATTTGTTAAATGATGGTCAAGTCCTTTTATGGGGTACAGAAACAAATGATAAGTTATTGTTATATGTTATACACATTTGTTGTTATATGTTATAAACAATAAAAGACTTACACTTGCAAATTTTAAGAAAGGTACAAACCCAGCTGGATTTATGGGTTATGTTACTCTTTCTCAGCTGGATTTCTGTCTTTCTTATAACAATTGTATGTGAGACTCAAATAGAAAATTCTAGACAACTAGATACCAAAAGTGGCAAATTTATGGGTTGCATTTCAGCTGAGTTTGTATCTTTCTTAAAACTTGTGGGTATATTCAAGAACTTTCAGAATATCCTGTCTTGTTTAGTGGCAAAACCACAAATTCCTGATTATCAAAAGATGGTTTTGGCCAAAAATAGAAATAAAGTGTTTTTCTGAAGTTAAAAAAAAGGCCTAAACTGCCATGTTAAAAATGATAGTATTGCCTTTTTAAAAATGCTGAAGCCCAAAATTTCAGTTACCACATACATGATCCATGTGGCTAAACTTACATCACTTTTGAGTATTTCAAAATGGTCAAAATAAAATGGCCTATATCCCTGCTAAATTCAGATTATAAAATCTTTGCTACAATATTGGCGGAAAGACTCAAAAGATACTTAAATAATTTTATACATTCAGATCAAAATGGGTTTCTGCCAAAAAGACAAATTAAGAGATAATATGAGAATAATTCTGGACACTTTGGAATACTACGAAGCCCATCCTGAAAAAAAATGGCTTTGATATTTTTAGATGCACAGAAAGCTTTTGACAATGTAAATTGGCAATTTATGCTGCTTCAAATGGAACAGATGGGATTTGGCAGGAAATTCATTCAAGCAATAGAAGCTATATATCATAAACAAACGGCAAAAGTAGTGATAAATGGAGAATTGACAGATTCTATTGAGATAAAAAATGTACCAGACAAGGCTTTCCACTTTCTCCTCTGTTGTTTATATTAACATTAGAAGTGCTAAATAGAAGTATTAGAGAAGAAAAAGATATAAAAGGAATTAAAATTCAAAAAGAAGTATACAAATTGCAAGCATTTGCAGATGACCTGGTCTTTATTCTTGAAGAACCATTAACATCGATAACTACACTGATAGATAAAATAGGAGAGTTTGGGAAAGTAGCTGGTTTGAAAATCAAAAACAAAATGAAGATTCTGACTAAAATATGTTGGTAAAGCAAAAAGAAGAATTTGTGGATATATCAAAGATGCAGGTCACAAATAAAGTCAAATATTTGGAGATATACTTGATAGCAAGATGTAGCATGCTTAAAGAAAATAATTATAATAAACTTAAACAACAGATAGGGACAGATTTGGCAAAATGGGAAAATTTACAGCTTTCTTTGATTGGAAGGATATCAACTACTAAGATGAACATTTTGCCTAGAATTTTATACTTGTTCCAGACAATTCCAATTAGATTCGGGAAAGACTTTTTTGAAGAATTGAATAAAAATAGTGTTAAAATACATTTGGCAGGGAAAGAAGGCGAGGATAAAATTAAAGTTGTTACAAGATGCTAGAATGAGAGGGGGTTTTCCGTTACCCAATTGGGAACTTTATTATCAAGCGACAAGTTTGATGTGGATTAAAAAATGGATAACATTAAGAAACACTAGATTATTGAATTTAGAAGGTCATGATTTGTTGATGGGGTGGCATGCTTTTTTATGGTATAAAGGAACAAAAATACAGGGGTATTTTGGAAGGCATCATATACGTGAGGCTTTGTTATTAAATTGGGAGAAGATTAAAAAACAATATCTGAAAATTTCAGTCTGGGTATCAACGATTGAAGCATTTTCATATTCAGTAATACTTAGAAGGGAACAAATTGTTAGATATAGTGAATTAATGGATGAAAAGGGTGAACTTAAAGCAAGAACTGGAAGAACAAGGTTTTAAGATGGATTGGTTTTCTTATTTGCAAATACGTTCTAGATATGAAGATTTTAAACAAGAAGGGTTTTATAATGTTTTGACCAATTTAGATAAAATTTTAATGGGTTCTGATGATTATGTAATTAAAAAATTGTATGGTTATTTATTAGATGTAAAATTGGAAGAACAACAAGTTAAAGAAACAATGATAGCATGGGGGGAAATTTTGGCCATGGGATTGATTTAGGGAAATGGCAAAAATTGTGGTTGCAAAACTATAAAATGACAATGTCTACAGTTTATAAGGAGAATTTGTATAAGATGTTTTACAGGTGGCATTTACCCCCGACGAGAATAGCCAGAATGTTCAAGAACAAATCGGAGAAGTGTTGGAAATGTCATCAGACTTCAGGATCATATTACCATATGTGGTGGACATGTGCAGAAGCTAAAAGATATTGGATTAAAATCCACACATGGTTGGAAAAAATGACAAAGAAACACATTGACTTTAAACCTGAGATATTTTTATTAGGGATTCTACCAGAAATGTATAATCGAGAATTGAGATATTTACTGGTGAATGTTTTAACAGCGGCTAGAATTGTATTTGCTAAAAATTGGAAAAAAGAGAAAATACCTACTGAAGATGAAGTCATTAAGAAAATTATGGAATGTGCTGAAATGAGTAAATTAACATTTGAAATTAGAGAAGACAAACAATATTATTTGATATGGGACTTGTTTTATCAATGGCTAGATAATAAGGCATGGAAATGAAGTATGAAATACAAATTTTTCCCTTTTTTTTCATGGGAGTCAAACTTTTATTAAATAATTGTTAAATGAGAATAATAACATACAGGGTTATATAAAATTGTCAAATAAGAGAAATTAAATAGTTCGTAAATTGTGGATATGGGATTAAGCACAAAAGATTTTTAACCGATCGGCACACCTTCTGTGATTGTAATGGATGATGGTTGTTTTATGTTTTGTTATGTTTAAAAATAAAAATAAAAATTGGGGGAAAAAATGGTCAAAATAAAATGGCAATGCCTTACAGGAGCTGATGTGACTGCATTTTCAGATTTTTTTTAAAAAAATGATTTTAAAATGACCAGCTGCCTATTCCAATTGTGTAAACTCATAATGCATGGAGGAAATATAAAAACTGCATTTAGAATAAGAATAGAATAGAATAATTTTATTTCTATACCACCCCTCTCCCGAAGGACTTGGGGCGGTGCACAGCCAGGTAAAAAATACAATACAAAAATCCCCATTAAATTTAAAAACTATTACAATTATTACATTTATGACCCAAATTCATTAAAACCCCAAAATTTAAAACTCCGAATTTAAAACTCATTTACAAAGATAGCCCTGCTTGTCGGAAGAGCAGGGTCTTGAGGGCACAGCGAAAAACTTGGAGGTCAAAGATTGTGCGTATTTCCAGGGGCAGTTTGTTCCAAAGGGCAGGGGCTCCCACAGAGAAGGCTCTTCCCCTGAGAGTCGCCAGCCGACATAGTTTGGCCAACGGCACCCTGAGGAGTCCCTCTCTGTGGGAGCGAACTGGTCGGTGAGAGGCTATCTGTGGCAAAAGGCGGTCTCGTAAGTATCCAGGTCCTGAGCCATGGAGCGCTTTAAAAGTGGTGACCAACACTTTGAATCGCACCCGGAAGACCACTGTGAGCCAGTGTAGCTCGCGCAGGAGAGGTGTTACATGAACACAACAAGTTGCACCCATAATCACCTGTGCGGCCGCATTCTGGACCAGCTGGAGCCTCCGAGTGCTCTTCAAGGGGAGAGTCAGCACTCCAAGCTACAATTCACTCCAGTGCTGACATGAGAGAAGAAGTAGTTTGACTTTTCACCTGCTTATTTTCCCGGCAGATAATATCCCCTAGGACCGTGATGGCGAACCTATGGCACGAGTGCCACAGGTGGCACGTGGAGCCATATCAATGGGCACACGAGGTCCCACCGGAAGTTGGCAAATGGGCCATTTCCAACCTCCAGAGGGTCTCCAGGGGGTGGGAAAGGCTGTTTTCGCCCTCCCCAAGCTCCTAGAAAGGTTCTGGAGCCTGGGGAGAGCAAAAAATGGGCCTACCAGGCTCACTGTGCCATCACATGCCAAAAGTGGGGGGAGCACAGGGGGCTCATTCACAGGAGCGGGGCACATAGAATTATGGGTGTGGGCACGGACATGTGCAACCCCCCCCCCCCGGCTCTCCCCTCGCTTTTGGCACGCGATGGCAAAAAGGTTAGCCATCACTGCCCTAGGAGATGGGATGGGAGGGGGCACATTCCTGTGAGTTGAAGTAGTAGAGATGAGGAGAGTGACTTGGAAAATGGCCAATGAGATGCTGAGAATTGGGGAACGGAAAGGGAAGGGTTTGGGGTCAGAGGGTCAGTTTTGGCTGCAATGGAGTCAGGGACAGATCGTTATTCTCAGTAAATGAAAGCTTTCATCAAAGACTATTTGTTTGGAAATGAAATTTATTCAAGATAATATCGCAACCTGACAGGGAGCCCCCATGTAGAGACCATTACAGTAGCCCAGCCGAGAGGTAACGAGGGCATGAGTGACCATGCGCAAGGCGTCCCGGTCCATAAAGGGACGCAACTGGCGTATCAGGCAAACCTGATAGAAAGCCCCCCTGGCCATGGCCATCATATGCTCTTCTAAAGACAGCCGTGCATCCAGGAGGACACCCAAATTGCGAGCCCTCTCTGGGGGGCAAAGATTCATCCCCTATAGACAGCTGACTATACCGGGACTCCCCATCCAGACCCGCACGGCCTGCAGGCAGTGGGACATCACATTAAGGGCATCATTGGGGTGGTCTGGGATGGAGATGTACAGCTGAGTGCCATCAGCGTACTGATGTACCCTCACCCCAAAACCATGGATGATCTCGCCCAGCAGCTTCACATAAATGTTGAACAGAAGGGGCGAGAGGACCGACCCTTGCGGCACCCCCCAAGCGAGGCGCCTTGAGGTTGACCTCTGCCCCCCTGCCAACACAAACTGCGAGTGGTCAGAGAGGAAGAAGGAGAACCACCGCAGCACGGTGCCCCCTATTCCTAACCCCCTCACCGCTGCAGCATGATACCATGGTTGATGGTATCAAAAGCCGCTCAGAGATCTAATAGGACCAGGACAGAGGAGCAACCCCTGTCCCGAGCTCTCCAGAGATCATCAACTGTAGGGTTATTGCTTTGCTCATCTGTATGGTTTTTGGAACTGTGCTCTCACGAAAGTGCAAACAAAGCCGTTCTCATCTGCAAGCAGTGTTTCTAGCATGTACAAGGACACAGGATGAAACAAAGTATAACCTGCAACATTTGCCGCTCCCAATGTATAACACTTTTGTGCATATTCTCACGAAAACCAATGATGTAAGTGCTAACCAATTATTGTGCCTTGGAGATTTGTTAACCAATAATAATGTAACACGCATAGTAGGTGAGAACTGAGAAACTTAGAAACTATATAAACTATGTCTGATGCTCAATAAAGTTGCTGTTGATTCTGCTATCCGTGGATGTATTCCTTTCTCATCTCACTCATTTTCAGCCTCCGGGAAACAAAGGTAGCATTGACGAATGCAACAATCAACCAATGCGACCAATGCTGTTTCCATGCTGTATCCTTGCCTGAAGCCCGACTGGTACGGGTCTAGATAAACAGCTTCATCCAGGTACCGGGGGAGCTGTTGTGCCACCACACTCTCAACAACCTTTGCCACAAAACGAAGGTTGGAGACTGGACGATAATTAGCTAATACAGCCGGGTCCAGGGAAGGCTTCTTGAGGAGAGGTCTCACCACCGCCTCTTTCAAGGCGGCGGGAAGCATAATCTTCACTCAAGGAAGCATAATCCCCTGGAGCCAGCCTTGTGTAACCTTCTGAGAGGCCAGTACCAACCAGGAGGGACATGGGTCCAGTAAATATGTGGTAGCACTAAGCCTACCCAGAATCCTGTCCATGTCCTCGGGAGCCACATGGTCAAACTCTTCCCAGATAATATTCTCAAGACCTACCCCCGTCTCCCCCCCGGACTCATCCAGTCAGAGTGCAAGCCTTCCCAAATCTGAGCGACTTTATCATGCAGAAATTGTGCAAAATCTTCAGCTCGACCCTGCAAGAGTCCCACGCTCCCACCCGAAGAAGGAAGCGGGTCACTCTAAACAGAGCGGCTGGGCGATTCCCTGCAGATGCGATAAGAGCGGAAAAATAGTTAGATTTCGCCGCTTTTATTGCCAGTAGGTAGGTCTTGATATAAGACCTCACCTGTGTTCGGTCTGAATCAGATTGACTAGTCCTCCAAACGCTCTCTAGGCATCTTTTCTGACGCTTCATCTCTCTCAGCTCCTCGGAGAACCAAGGAGCCAATTGAGATTGGCATTGGGTCAGAGGCCGCAAAGGTATGACGTGATCCAAAGCTCCGGCGGCCGCCCTATCCCAGGCGGCCACCAGGTCTTCAGTCGAGTCATGTGCCAGTGTCTCAGGAAATGGCCCAAGCTCTGTCAGGAACCTGTCAGAGTCCATCAGGCTCCTGGGACAGAACCATCTAGTCGGTTCCATCTCCCTGCAGCGGGGGATAGTGGCTCGAAAGTCTAAGTGAAGGAGAGAATGATCTGTCCATGACAAGGGCTTGATGTCTAGATCCCCTATTCCTAGATCATTCAGCCACTGACCAGAGATGAAAATCAAGTCCAGACTGTGTCTCCCCGTGTGAGTGGGGCCTTGAACTAATTGGGTCAGGTCCATGGCTGTCATGGAAGCCATGAACTCCCGAGCCGCCTCTGACGCCTCACCAGCGGATGGCAGGTTGAAATCCCCCATGACTATAAGTCTGGGGGTATCCACCGCCACCCCGGCAATGACATGGAGCAGTTCGGGCAGGGCCGCCACTACGTGGCAGGGAGCCAGGTACGCAGTCAGTAAGCCCATCTGCACCCCACAACCTCACTTCACAAAGAAGGACTCACATCTGAGGAACAGTGGCCTTCCTCGGACAAAGACTTTCCCTAATAATCGCCGCCACCCCCCCACCCCTCCCCTGGGCCCTCAGCTGATGAAATGCACGGAAACCTGGTGGACACATTTCTACAAGGGCCCCCCCTCCTGGCCCAACCAGGTCTCTGTAATCCCTGCCAGGTCCACACACCCCTCCAATAAAAGATCAACAAATGAAGGGGACTTTATTAACCACTGACCTGGCATTATACAACATCAGCCGAGGACCCAAGGCCTGAGACTCTGTGCAACCCAGGGAACGAGACACGCATTGGGGGCCGGAGTATGCAATCGCTCGCAGACAGGGCGTGCATACCACCCGAACATGATATGGCCCCCTGCGCCCGCCATATCTGCCCCTCCCACTCAGTTTCAATTGGGCTGCCCTTCACCTCGCCCACCGGCACCCCATCCCCGTCCCCTCCACTGAGCCCATCTGACCCACCACCCACGTCCGTGGCTATATGGACCCCCTCCCAGGTCCACATCTACAACCCCCTCCCCCCTCCCGGGTCCCCTTAAAATTTTTGTTAAAAAAATTGTTAAATCTTTCAATCTATGTCCCTTAAAACCCTTAAAATCCTTAAAGTCCTTGTGCCACCTCTCGGGGTCCCAGGACCCGTCATTAAGGTAGGTCTTTGCAAGCCCACTGGCCACACCCAAGAATGAGGGGAATGTCTCAAGGTGACCAGGTCCGTGATTGTATAAGTTCGTAAAATCATCCTCAAACATAGAGATGGGAATGTCCATGGTAGCGGGGGCTATCGAGATCACAGGTCAGTAGTTCAAGATCTAAAGTCTAACATCCACCCTGGCCATAGGCAATAGGAGCCTGCATTCCCAGGCGCCCTCTCACAGAAATAGGAAAAAGACAGGCGATGGTAATCTTCACTGCCCTCTCACCACAGCAAGGTGCCTAGGCCAGGTAGGAATCATCCAGGTGGGATCCACAGGTCGTTGATGCTCTCCCACCAAAACATGACTTGATCATACAACAGGTCCACAGCCGCCCTCTCACGGCGGGGGGCAACCACACCCAGAGAACCAGCCATTATAAGGCTGGAAAAGCGAAGGGAAGGGCTCTAGATGTCATCACCAATCCAGATGGTTGCAGCAGGAACAATTGGGGTCAAAGCAGCAGAAATGGAACATCCAGGCGAGGCCTTCAACCGCCTGCGACCCCTAGCCCGGCCCAACCAGTTTGGATGGTGTAAACAGGCCTCCGGGACACCTTCCCTCCACAGGAGGGCCAACAGCTCCAGTTTGCGACTCCACGGGCCCCAAAAAACACTGCGGTCCCACGGCGAGGGGGGGAGAGACACCCTCCCTAGCTGCAGTCAGGTGGAGCCTAATCTCGGAGCGTAGCTACCCTCGTCTCCCTTGGCTCGGCCTCTCCTCCACCAAGCCGTATCTGGGATGGGTTGCTCCGCTGCCGACAGTCCTCCACGCACGCTGCCAAAAACCTCTCCTCATTCGGGGGGTGCCAGCTGACTCCAGGGGGGGCCGTCGCCGAGTGGGTCCCCCGCCATACAGCCGCCATACAATTGGACCTCGATGGAATTGGGGTCCATGGAGGGGGGCTCTACCCCACCGCAACACGCTGCAACACGCCACAGCGCCGCCCAGCTGATTCAGGTGAAGACTGCAGCAAAAACCGCTGTCTGGGTAGCCTCATGGGGAAGCAACTCCAGGGTCATTCGGCATCTCCTGGGAGCCTGGGAAGGTAAAACCTGGGTCTGCGGAGCCCCGAATGCTCCCTCTACCAGTCCATAGCTGGGGGCATAATCAAGTCCCCCCTAAACCCTCCGCTTTCCACCAGGACGCCTCCATCCCCAGCGGAGCTCAGAAAACCGTGGCGGCCATTTACGCACCGGAAGAGGAGGAAACTCATTTGATTGAATGTAATTGAAATTAAAACATAGTTGATATCTACCGATAGAAGAGAATATTTGTAGCTCTGGGCAGAACTCTGGAGACTTCACTGTTCTCTGAGCTTGGTTTTCTTGCAGACATTTCATTACCAAACTAGGTAACATCATCAGTGCTAGAAGAATGGGGTTTGCACCGATGTTGCTATACCCAGTTCAGTAATAAAACATCTGCAAACAAACCACCAAGCTCAGAGAGCACCAAGGACCCCATAGTTGAAATGCCTCCATATTTTATAATGCTTACTATCAATTTAGAATTACACAATTTGTAGTATTTGGAGAACTCTGCAAGTTAATAATTATTTAAATTCCTAAAACTTTAGGTTGTATACCTTTGATACACTTGATATCCTAGTAAGGGTAACAAATTATTCAACTTTAGGGCATCTAAAACAGGGGTGAAATGTAAAATGTGTTACTACCGGTTCTGTGGGCGTGGCTTGGTGGGGGTGGTGGTAATGTGACTGGGTGGGCGTGGCCAAGTTTTTTTAAAAAAAAACTTTTCAAAGCATTTTTTTTACCACCTCTTCGGTCAAGAGGTTGCAGAAAAAAATGCTTTTAAAGTAAAAAAAAAAGCCTCTGATGATCGTGCGACTCAGCTGAGCATGGTGGGGGGGCCGCAGGGATTTTAGCTACTGGTTCTCCGAACCACCCACCACCATCGCTACTGGATAGGGTGATCCGGTTCGAACCAGGAGCATTTCACCTCTGCTCTAAAACTGAAAAATCAGAATCTATGTCTTTATTTGATCCAGGAAGGAGAAACTTTGAATATCTTTTCTTTCTGATGGAGAAAAGTTACTTATGTAGTTGCTAAGTGTTGGCACCAACTTGACAGCACATCTATTTCCTTCCAAACACCAGATAATTCTAAGCAATTTGACTGCTGTTTGTTTGTTTACTATTAAATTCATATGCAACCCATTTCATTGTCCTGAGTAACTCTGGAATGCTTACAATAGAATAAAAGCATGTTATAAAAACATTTAAAGCAGTAAGATTAAAATTAGCAACAATTAAGTAAAAGTTTAAAATCAAGAGCATAAGGTTTTTTACAAGTTAAAAGAAAATATCCCAAGTTCAATTTAATTCTTGATGATATAACATGTTTGTAAGTAGTTTCATTGGCAACAATATGGACATTTTTTTATAGTTTGCATATCTAGTCAGTATAGTGATTAAGGCGCTGGCCTAGAAACCAGGAGACTGTGAGTTCTAGTCTTGCCTTGGACATGAAAGCCTGCTGGGTGACTTTGGGCCAGTGCCTCTCTCTGAGCCCAATCCACCTCACAGGGTTGTTGTGGGGAAAATAAGAGGAATGCGAATTTATGTTTTAATAATACATGCGACATAAAAATCTAATAAATAGTTTGCGATTCCTGCATTTCAAATTATATCTAGTTTTTCACTTTGACTAAAGAGGTTTTTCCCTGCCTTGCCTTTCTATTTTAGCTCATTGAGGAATTCTTAAAACTGTCCACTTCACACAACCATGATTAAGCTACTAGCCAACTGTGTTTTGATGGGGTATACAATACAGTTATTCCTCAACATACAACCACAATTGGCCCCCAAATTTAGGTTGTTAAGTGAGAAATTCATTGTGAGTTTTGCACCATTTTACAATTTCTTGCCACATGTATTAAATGAACCATTGAGGAGGATAAATTACTAACACTTGTTAAGTGGATCGGTTTCCTCATTGACTTTGCTTGTCTGAAGGTTTCCAAAGTGGATCGCATAATAATCCCAAGACACTGCAATCGTCATAAATGTAAGTCACTTGTGAAGCATCCAAATGACCACAGGGATGCTGCAACGATCATCGGTGTGAAAAATGGTCATAAGCCAAATGGGGTGAAATCCAGCAGGTTCTGACAGGTTCTGGAGAACCGATAACGGAAATTTTGATTAGTTCGGAGAACCAGCAAATACTACCTCTGGCTGGCCCCAGAGTGGGGAGGGAATGGGGATTTTGCAGTATCCTTCCCCCAGGAGTGGGGAGGGAATGGAGATTTTGCAATATCCTTCCCCCAGGAGTGGGGAGGGAATGGAGATTTTGCAATATCCTTCCCCCAGGAATGAGGAGGGAATGGGGATTTTGCAGAATTCTTCCCCTGCCACGCCCACAGAATCGGTAATAAAAAAAATTGGATTTCACCACTGGTCATAAGTCACTTTTTTTATTGCCATTGTAACTTCTAAGTCACGAAGTGAACGGCTGTAAACCCAGGACTAACTATTGTGCCAACTCAATCCCACCTGGTTAACTTTTAGCGATCTTGGTCCAACCTTGCACCTTTACGCAAAAAGCAAATCTTAACATTTTTAAAATTGAAGTTCATTTTGCTGCCCCCTACCGGCAGCGCCGGGGGATTAAAAGTGTTTCTTCGAACGGGGCGGGGCCTCCTCCGCCTCGCACGATCCTTTACTTCGCATCGCACGATCGCTTTACTTTCGCCCCTTCCTTTAGAGGGGGAACGACGGCACCGGGGTCACGTGACTCACAAAGTCGTGGACGCTGGGGGTGGGTGGGAGGGAAGCTTATGCCCTTACATGCATTTGCTACGAAAACAGTTTTGCGCATGAGCTGACGGAAGTTTCCGCGGTTGCATTTACCCGCCCAGCCCCCCCCCCCCTCCGCCCTGCTTCCCCTCCCCCCCCCCCTCACTTTTTTTTTTTATTATTATTATTCCTCCTGTCCCCCTGCCGGCCGCTGGATCACGTGACTCTATAAAGCGGGTTGCCGCCTTGAGTCGGGCACAGCTGAGTAGAGTGGAGCGATGGCGGCGGCAGCGGCGGGTCCCGGGAGGGAGCGGGAGCTCCCGTCTCGCATGGAGGGTGAGCGTGCCGGGGCTCCGGGAGCAGGGAAGGCGGGGCGCGGCTGCCGGGCCAGCCTGTCGGAGGCTGAACGCCAAAGCACCCGCGAGCTGCCTCTCCGAAGACGAGGGCATGCCCGGGCATGAAGATTTCCATGGCTCCCTTCGCCCTTTAGCCTGAGCGCCTTCATGCTGCTCCTCTCCAGCCTAGCGCCTTCCTAAGGAGACCGACTCCCGACAGTCGCCGTCTCCACCCAGCGAGTCCCCCCATTGCCTCTGCTTGGCGGAGGGTTGTAGTCTTGCCGGGCTGAGGAAGGGCAGGGCCGTGGGCATGTTTTGTTTGTGTCCGTGCGACAACCCTGCCAGGTAGGTTCAGGTGGCGGGCAAAAAAACAACAAAAACCCTCGGCTGCCTTTGGGCTGCTTCTGCTGCTTCCTCCTCGGGGTGCTTTTCATCTATGGGAGGCTTTATTCTTCCCTGAAGGTGACTAAATCAGAAGAAGGATTTTGAAACGACAATAGGGGAAACCTATCCTAGCTAGCAGGAGAGTTTTATTTAGCGCTCCAAAGATGCTGAGCCGGGATTCCGATGAGGATCTGCTCATTGATGATTTAGATTTCTAGAGCCACCCCACTCGAGAGCAACTTTGATTCAAATTAAAAACAAATCCACAGTGCATTAACAATTCCGATGAGGATCTGTCGTTGACCACCCGACTGGAAAGCAACTCTGATTCAAATTGAAAACAAAATCACAATACATCAATACACACACCTCCACCCCATAGAGGAGGAGGAGGAAATAGAAATAGATGTATTGCCAAGAATAAATCCAGATTTTTCCAAGATTGGGAAAAAGCCCGTTTCAAAGACAGCAGAGTTGTCAGTATTCAAACCTCTGGGTGGGAGTGGGCGATGCCAGGGCAGATTTCAGGTGCTGCAACCGAGTTGGAAGTGCTTGAAAAGGTTCTTTGCACCGTCTTTTCTTGTTAAAATTGTTGTAGTCACTATATTTCAAGTGGGGGGTGCACAAAGGAGCACAATAAGTTCCCGAAAATCAAAGCCACAACAAAACATTGAAACGTGAGATGGCGATGGATGCTAGCATAAGCATCAAAGTAGAAACTGAAAATCTATAGAAGGGCAGTGTCTTCAGGAAGTTAATTAAAATGTCACAAAATCGGCTTTTGAACTTTTGAATTCTTAACAAATGAGATGAGGGAAAGCCAAAAAATGGCATTGTAGTGAAGCTGTGGAGTCTATATTTCGGGTATTTCTAGATGAGGATTTTATTGGGCTAAGCTTTCCATTTCTTAAGTTGAATGTGCAAGTGTTCCAAATTTATTCCAACTGTAATATTTCCATTTTTTAAAACTTATTTATGTCCCTCCCTCCCTCTGTCTCACACACAACACACACACAAATAAATATCCAGTAATAGAGAAAGATGGCGTAGCTGTGCAATACTTTTTAATAGTAATGGGACTTTGCTCTTGATAAGTGTCCATCTCATAACCATAAGTTACAAATGTTCATATTCGGTTTTGCTTTTCACACAGATCTTTTGGAGTGAAGATTTAATATGTTTAAAGGATGATAGATTTGATTTAAATCGCTAGTTTAAGAATCATTACTTTCTTGTACTTTGATATAGAAATACATTTTTCAGTACTTTGGTACTTTTTGATTCAGTTTCTGAAAAATGGAATTACTTTGATACACATGGTTGTCTTATCTGGAGATTCAAAAATTATTCTCAAGTGACTCTATGGTGTGCTGTCTCAATAGGATTTAATTCCTACATTTTCTCCAGCAGAACTCAGAAATTTATTTTAAGAAACTGTACGTCCACCACCCCTTCTTCCTCTTGTCCAAGTCTCTTCCATTTCCCCTCCCTCCATCTTTGTCTTCTCAGTTTTACAAAGAGAGATAAGAAAATAGTGTGTCTTGTCAAACAAGGTCAATTAATTGGTAACCATTAACCAATATGCTGATAAATATAATTCAGAGTTCAAATGAATATTCATATTGATGTGTTTGAATTAAATAAGATCTCAATAATATTTTAAAATGTGATTTAACTAAGATCCTAATTTTTTAAGAAAATCAGTTAATCCATCTTGATTGCCTGTTAAGATGGTTTGATAATATACTTTGGTAGTTGTTCTGTTAATTTAGATCTTATAGTTTAGTACTTGAACTGTGTTTGTTTATTTCTGCCTATATTTCCAAATTTGAGAAAACAAAGAGAAAAAATATTCTCCATTTTTAGGCAAAACAACAGAGATCCTTTGGTAGGCATAAATCAAAACTAGCAAAATGAAATTGCTTAACGATATTGAAGTTTATCTGAAGTACTACATTTTAGAAATGTATCCAATAATTTGCCACTGTATTTTTTTACAATAAAATTCATTTCTTCACCAAAACTGATATATGAATTGGGTTTGTTTTTCCCTAGCCATTGAGATGGGTGTTGTAGTTCTTGCTGTGGCCCTTTGTGTTTTCTATTATTTTTTTTTATAACCTATATTGATTTTTTTTTGTTACGGGTTTGTTTCTTTTGACTTTTAATTCTGTTAGCTGCCCAGAATCTCTGTTGAAAGATGGGCAGCCATGTAAATAAATGAATGGTCTTTGCTACAAATATTGGTGCTAATGTGTATTAAATCTCCAGAGAAGGGAGAGCCTTCTCTGTGGGGACACCTACGCTCTGGAATCAGTTGCCCCCAGAGATAAGGAGAATCCATGACCTCGGTGCCTTCCGCCGTGCCCTCAAAACCTACCTTTTTCAGCAAGCCGGGCTGGCTTAAAAAAATAATTTTAAATGTTTTAATTGGTTAGTCACTTTTTAATGTATGGGGCCAAATTTATATATAGTCTTAATTGTTTTTAATGTTTGTATTCTATGTTTTTTAATTTTGGCTGTACACCGCCCTGAGTCCTCAGGGAGAAGGGCGGTATATAAAACTTAAATTAAATTAAATTAAATTAAATTAAATTAAATTAAATTAAATTAAATTAAATTAAATACCTAGTTAAGTCTTTAAAGGCTATGCTTAATCAGATTAATAGTATTTCCAATTGATATATTTTTTTGGCCACAACAGAAATCTAAAAGCTACTTAGGACCCAGAGCTGATGTTGCTTAGGGAATTCTGGGAGTTGAAGTCCACACATCTTAAAAGTTGTCAAAATTGAGAAACACTGCTAGATTATTGTTCAGAGGAGTATTGCCTCTGGAAGTAGTTCTGTTTGGCTCTCTGGTTAATAATTGTCTGTCAGAAGTGCCTTCTGTAAATCTGTCTCATTACTTTATCAAAATCAAGTTAGTGATCATTACGTAAAGGACAAGTCTCTGCTTGTTAGCAACTTACAATCTAAATTTAGATCAGGAGGGTTGAAAAAGGCACAAGGTATAAATGTGAAAAAAACAGGAAGACATAACCTGCAGCATGTTTTATGCGGATCCAGGCACTAGAGATGGTATTGAAATTTCAAAAAAATGCAGTTTTACTCTTGGTGTAAAACAAACATTTTTAATTGTCGCATTTTTGGGGGGGGTGAATGGGAGGCAAGGATGTATTACTCTGTCAGGCAAAGATTCTTTCTACATCACATTCTTTGCTGATCTTGGGGAAGTGTTGACAGAATAGAAAACATGGGAGATTGAAACATGTATGTGCAAAGACTCAAGAATACAGACAAATGTTAAGGGAAAAAATGGCTAAGTAAGTTCTGAACTTTTTGTGAACCTGGCATCACTGCTAACCTATATATCTACTTTAACCATGCCGAGCATATTTTAAAAACAGGTTTCGGTTTCACGTTGCTCTAACAATAGGTAAACCAAAGGCATTTTCTCATACAAATTAATAATAAATATATGTACAGGTAGGCCTCAACTTACAATTGGCCACTTAGTGACTGTTCTGAATTATGATGGACCTCCCTGGGGCTACTTAAAATTCAAAGTTCCAATGGCCGTCTCTCCCCCCCTCCCCCGGCATGGTCATGTGATCATATTTTGAGTGCTCAGTAACTGGCCCTCATCTACATCTGTTTGCAGTGTCCCGTGGTCACATGACTACGATTTAATATGTTTTTTTGACAGAAACCAGCGTTTGCTTTCAATTTTCCAGACTCAAATAACAATCATGGTAATTCATTTAATGACTGTTGCAAAAAAGGTTGTAAAATTGGCCATGGTCACCAGCAAACAGCATGATTTGCAACCATAATTCCAGGCTAACTTACAGTCATAAGTCAAGGACTACCTGCCTAAAGCTCTAAGAAACCCTAAATCAAACCATTTTTACATTATGGCTGGAAGGCAGCTTTGCCGTTTTCCGGTCCCCCGGACATCTGTGTGAGCCAGGTAGAAGAATGTTGAAGTTAGAGATGAATTATTTCTGGCTGAGTGGTTTTAGATCCTTGGTCTCTTTATTAGTTCTATGGAGAGACCAAAAATAATGAACTGATACTTGAAACAATCACATGGAATATGCTGTTAGGTAAATAATTAGTCATGATGAGACTATCTTGAAAGGAAATGGGTGGCACGTCAAAGAAATAAAAAAGGAAATTGGTTTATTTGTTAGAACTGGTGATGAAGGAAGAATTTGATTTTATCAACTTTTATTGACATTTGCAACGGGTAAATTTCAGGCTGTCATAAAGGGGTTTCTCGATTAAAAGATGAGTCAACCATGTTGACATGAGTAAGAGTGTACAAAGGTTCATATACTACTCTATAAGTTTGCTTCTTAGTTTCTGTTCATCATTCTCTTAGTTTCGATTCATCAGTCATCCGTTCCATCCCCTTGGACACGACAAGATTCACTAACCCATCTCCAGTAGATGAAAACCACCAGGGAAGGTTAAGAAACCACTCTATGTAATGCATAACCCATTCCATTGACCAGAAACTCTTACTCTCAGGTTCTTCCTAATGTCTAATCTGTATCTACATCCTTGGAAGATTCATCCCATTAGCTTTGCTTTACCCTCCGGAGCAAGGGAGAATCGTCCTAACCCTAACCCTCTACAAGAGGAGTGTCAGACTCAAGGCCTGTGGGCCAGATCCAGCCCGCTCTACAACAACCCTTTGGTCATTTTGGAAGGGTATGGCAACCCTTCGGATATTTAAAGATGGCTATCATTCCCGTTCTCTATCTTTTCTTCTCCAACCTAAACATGCCTAGTTCTTTTAACCATTCCTCATAGGATTAATTTGTTTTCCAGATCCTTCATCATCCTGGTAGTTCTCTAGACTTGTTTCTGTTTATCAAGTGTAGGACTCAGCACAACACTCTGAGGCCTGACCAAGGCAGAGCAGAAAAGGACAATTACTTCCTGTGATCTGCACTCTACGCTCCTCTTGATGCTCTTCAAGAGATTGTTGGGTTTCTTTTCAGTTGCATTACCCTATTGGAATAGGTTGAGCTTGTGATTCATTAGTACATCTAAGTACCTCTTACAAGGGCCGCTTCTGAACCAGATTTATCCTGTCCTGTACATACGTCTCTCATTTTCCTTACCTAGCTACATTTCCCCCAACAGGTAGACCATGGCTTACCACAGTTCATTTAGTGACCTTCCAAAGGGCACTGAAAAAGTGACTTATGACTCTTTTTCATACTTACGACCATTGCAGCATCCCCATGGTCACATGATCATACTTCAGATGCTTGGCAATTGGCTCATATTTATGATGATTGCCATGTCCTGTAGTCATGTGATCCCTTTTGTGACCTTCGGACAAGCAAAGTCAATGGAGAGGCCAGATTCATTTAATAACGGTGTTAACTAACTTAACAATTATACTGATTCACTTAATAACTGTGTCGTGACAACTGTCTCACTTAGCAAAATACGTTTTGGGCTCAAATGTGTACGTAAATCGAGGATTACCTGTACTTATTTTTAATCTACTTGTTCTTGCCTGCTATTCTAGCCTAAGTCTTTTTGAATTTTTCCCCTGTCCTCCCTAATATTAGCTTTGTTTTGGCTTACCTTGTTAAACAACTCAAGCTGTTGCCATTTATTAGGCATGTCATAACAAAACATATAAACATAGAATAACGGCACGTGGCCCATAGTGCAGTCAATTGATTTCTGCCATTTGCTGAGCAAGATGTGATGACAGACCGTAATAGGGATTAGATGAGTCATAGAGAATGGAAATTCTTTATATCCTGGGAGTGGGATTCAACCGCAGTTGAGCAGTCCTCAACCGCAGTTGAGTCCAGAATTTCCATTATTAAATGAGGCAGTTGTTAAGTGAGTTGTTTCATTTTATGACCTTTTTGTTGTGGTTGTTAAGCGAATCGCTATAGTTAAGTGAATTGTGCAGTCATTAAGCGAATGTGACTTCCCCCATTGACTTTGCTTGTCTGAAGCTGCCTAGGAAGGTACCACATGACAATCCCAGGATCCTGCAACCATCTTAAGTGTACGCTGGTTTCCAAGCACCTGAAGTTTGATCGTGTGACTGTGGGGAGACTGCAACGGTCATAAGTCTGAGAACTGGTCACAAGTCACTTTTTTACCATTCCATTCTAATTTTGAATAGTCATTAAACAAAAATAATTGTAAATCAAGAACTACCTGTAGTTCAATGATGTGAAGCAGGATGCTGAGCTGGGCAGAGCTTAGATCTTAATTAACTTGACTCTTTTGATTCTGGAGACCTTTTCTTCTCATAGCTCATGTGTTTTTCTCCCTTTCAGGCACAAGTTCAGATCAAATCCTTCAGACAGGAACCATTCTTCTCAAAAGGTGAGTTCTATATCTTCAGCAAATATCTAGGCCAGGGTTCCTCAGCCTTGATGAGATTAAAGAGCTGTGGAATTCTGGGAGTTGAAGTTGCTAAGGTTGAGAAGAACTACCGTGTTTCCCCGAAAATAAGACATGTCCTGAAAATAAGGCCAATCGGGCTTTTCAGGACATGTGATAATATAAGCCACTCCCGCAAAATAAGCCCCTCCCCAGCTACGCGCCCCACTCGCCCCGTTGGGCATGACAGGGCTCCTGCCCCTCATTTAGCCACTTGCCCCCACCCGCCCCCTTTAGGATGCAATTTGGGGATGGCAGCTGAGGTGGGCAAGAAGTGTCTTGCTTCTCCTCCTCCCCATCTGCCAGAAACGAGTCTTTGTGAGACTCGTTGCGCCGCTGCTGCCACCTCCTAGAGCAGGACTCTGCAAGGCTTGTGCCGTTGCATGCAGGAACTGCAGTACAGCCGCGAGGTTCGACATACTGGCACAGCCGCGAGCAGCTGGACACCAGCTGTGCCGGTATGATGAAGCTTGTGGCAGTGCTGCAGTTCATGCATGCAATGACACAAGCCTTGCAGAGTCCTGCTCCATGAGGAAGCGGCGACGGCAAGACACCTCAGGGCAGTGGCCAACACGAAGAATGGGGAGGGGAGGCGACAGCAGCAACAGGACATCCAGTCCCACACTTACCGCCTCCTGCACCCCCAAAATAATAAGACACCCTCCCCCCAATAATATGGCCAAGTCCTTATTTGGGGGGGGTCAAAAGAAAATAAGACCCTGTCTTATTTTCGGGGAAACACGGTATTCTAGAGGCATATAGTTCAAGGGTGAAATCCAGCAGGTTCTGACATGTTCTGGAGAACCAGTAGCGGAAATTTTGAGCAGTTCGGAGAACCGGCAAATACCACCTCTAGCTGGCCCCAGATTGGGGTAGGAATGAAGATTTTGCAATATCCTTCCCCCAGGAGTGGGGTGGGAATGGAGATTTTGCAGTATCCTTCTCCCAGGAGTGGGGTGGGAATGGAGATTTTGCAGTATCCTTCCCCCAGGAGTGGGGTGGGAATGGAGATTTTGCAGTATCCTTCTCCCAGGAGTGGAGTGGGAATGGAGATTTTGCAGTATCCTTCCCCCAGGAGTGGGGTGGGAATGGAGATTTTGTTTTTTTTTTATTTGATTTATATGACGCCCTTCTCCGGAGACCCAGGGCGGCTTACAATGCGTTAAGCAATAGCCTTCATACTTTTGTATATTTATACAAAGTCAGCTTATTGCCCCCACAAACTGGGTCCTCATTTAACCTACCTTAGAAAGGATGGAAGGCTGAGTCAACCTTGAGCCTGGTGAGATTCGAACTTACAGTAATTGCAGACAGCTGGTGTTGATCACTATGCTTTTAGTCTGCTGAGCTAAACCAGGCTCCTATTTTGCAGTATCCTTCCCCCAGGAGTGGGGTGGGAATGGAGATTTTGCAGTATCCTTCCCCTGCCACGTCCACCAAGCCACACCCCACCCATCAAGCCACACCCACAGAACTGGTAGTAAAAAGAAATGAATTTTGTCACTAATATAGTTCCCCTCTTGGACGAACTAAGCCAAAACTTTGAGCTGTTGATTCTTCTGCGAAGACCTGCCATGACATAGCTGGTTGAGATCTCGGGCTGAAAATTCTCGTATGATTTACTTTATCTTACTGGGATCCTGTTTCAGCTTTATCAGGGATCGGGTACAGTGCTGTGGAGATTCAGAACGCATTGAGGTGACCATGGCAGAGCTTGACAATCCAGAGGCTCAGGCTTGTAATTCCAATACCAAATCACTAAGTGACTGCCTGCGCCGGATTGGAGATGAGCTGGATGGAAACACGGAGCTGCAGAGGTAACATGATCAAATTTCAGTGTTTGTTGCGCCACCACTATAGCCATTATTTCTTTTTTAGAAGTTCTAAATTGTTATTTGCAGTCCCATTATTCATGAACACTTCTAAACTATAATGGTTGGTTGTGGGGAGGAGAGAACTATAGGGAGACTTTGACTTACAATGCAGTAGAGCCCCAGAATTTCCATCATACGTCATAAGTTGAGGCACCCATCTGGCCGACCCAATTTTATGATTTATTTTGTAGTACTAGTAGCAGCCCATTGTCCATTTTTTAAAATTATTAGATACATTATCCATAATGGGCAGATTTTGCCAGAAATACTGGAGGTGGTGACCTTTTGAGAGCTGTATGCAACAAGATTTCATTTTAATGTATGCCGATTAGTATACATTCAAAGTGACAATAAAGTTATATCCTCTCCCTCTCCCTCTCCCTCTCCCTCTCCAGCAAAATGCACATGTGTGCGCCACATACACAGAGTAAATCATGGTCACATGACCATAGGAAGCTACAAATAGTCATAAATGTGAGCCAGTTACCAAGCGCCCAAAATATAATCACATGGCTCCTGGGTGTGTCTGTGCTGTGATTGGAACTTTGAAATCCAGGTCATAAGTACCTTTTGGAGGACAGTATAGCTTTGAACAGTTGCTAAGTCATAAGTCAAGGAATACCTGTTGTATAAAATCCCCAGAGTTGAGATATATATCTGCTATTAGTCTTCTGCCTAATAGAAGTAAGCTTTGCATCCATATAGTTATTGCTTTTCTGTCTGCTGTTAATCCGTTTGACACCTCTGTGTAATCTTGAACTGATTAAATCAATCAATTAGTTTTATTTATATCTAAGTACTGCAGTTTGCAGAGCATTGCACAGTTAAAAATTAAATCCTATATAATTGGCTATATCAGTTGTTCAAATGCTGTGTAAATTATTACAGAACATTGTAGTCTAACAAATCCTATACAGAGTACAGATATGCTTTTTAAAATAATTATATTAGTAATTTTTGGTAGGAGCCCCCAAGCCAAAACTAATGCCATGCGAATTGCTCTGGATTGAGTGTTGCAAGGCAGAGGTACCAGGACTAGGAATAGTATGCATCTATTTAATATTGCCAATTTGATGCTAAGTGAGCCTGGGAGTTCCTTAGAGGAAATTTGACTTAATTGGATAATGCAATTTGTAATCTACCTGATTCTTCACATACAGAGCTTTTATCGGAAGTGAATTGTAGTCCCAGTCCTTTAGGAAGGTGTCTGGGTGGCAAAAGCAAGATGGCAAAAGAGAGCCACTTTGGTCTAGTGCCATGATGGCGAACCTATGGCACGCGTGCCACAGGTGGCACGTGGAGCCATATTAGTGGGCACACCAGCTCAGCTCTGGGGCACATGTGCCCGCCGGCCAGCTGATTTTCGAGTCTTCTGGGCCCACCAGAAGTAGGGAAACAGGCTGTTTCCTGCCTCTGGAGGGCCTGGGGGTGGGTGGGTAGGGAAGGCCCATTTTTCTTTCATACCTGGCTCCAGATCCTGTCTATTTATCTGGGGAAAGCAAAAACAGCCTTTCACACTCCCTTGGAGGCCCTACGGAGGCTGAAAGGGCCCATTTCCTGACTTCCGGTGGGATAGGAAATGATGTTTTTTGCTGTCCCCGGCCTCCAAAGACTCCTAGAGAGGCTCCTAGAGATTCCTAGAGAGGCTCCTAGAGACTCCTAGAGAGATTCTGGAGGCTGGGGACAGCAAAAAATGTCACTTCCTGTCCCACTTTCAGCCTCCGTAGGGCCTCCAAGGGAGTGGGAAAGGCTGTTTTTGCCCTTCTCAGATAAATAGACAGGATCTGGAGCCAGGTAAGAAAGAAAAATGGGCCTACTAGGCCATCATGTGCCAGGAGGGGGGGAGGGGGTTGCGCGCACATGCGTGTGGGCACATGCGCGCACGACCCTACCCTGCCCCCCCTCTCCTGGCACGCGATGGCAAAAAGGTTAGCCATCACTGGTCTAGTTAAGGCACCAGGTTAGAAAGTAGGAGACTATGAATTCAAGTTCCGTTTTAGCCATGAAAGCTGGCTGGGTGACTTTGGGCCAGTCACTCTCTCTCAGCGCAACCCACATCACAAGGTTGACGCTGTGGGGAAAATAAGAGGAGGATGGTGTGTTGGATATATTCACTGCTTTGAGTTATTTGTCAAAATAATAAAGGCAGGATACAAATAAATGAATAAATAAATAAAAGCTGCCTATTTCTGTTCAGCTTGACAACTCTCTCACTCTGCTTCCAGGTCTAGTGAATTTCTTACAAATGACTTCAAAGAGCCTAGCTTTACAGGTGGCCAAGATTTAACTCTGCATGGATCATTTTAAAAAACTGCATTGTATTAAGTTCACTGAGCTTATCCCGATATTTGACTGTCTCTAATTTAGATTGTTGGGGGGTTTTTTTGCTGCACCCTACAGGATGATAGAACAAGTTCAGATGTATCCCCCCAAGGAAGTTTTCTTTCGAGTGGCTGCTGAAATGTTCTCGGACGGTGCTTTTAACTGGGGCCGTGTGGTTGCATTGTTTTATTTTGCATGCAAGTTGGTCCTAAAAGTAAGTATGTCATTTCTAGTCTTCCCCTTTTTCAGACACCCTTCTCAGTTGCTGTCCATTTTTGGCTTCCTTTTTCATGGACTTCTCTCCATCTTGGCTGTTTTTAATAACTAACTTTTTTTTTCTTTCTCGGATTTGTCATTTTTCAACAGGTAGTGTGCAGTAAATTACCAGAGCTCCTAAGGACTGTCATTAGCTGGACTATGGAATATATCCAGGAACATGTCCTGTCCTGGATCCAAGCCCAGGGAGGATGGGTGAGTTTACTTATTAGATTTTTTTTATCCCAGCTTTATTACTTTATAAGTAACTCAAGGCGGCCAATATACATAATACTACTTACTTCCTCCTCCCATTTTCCCCACAACAACCTTTTGAGATAGGTTGGGCTGAGAGAAAGGGATTGCACAAATTCACCCAGTCAGCTTTCATACCTAAAACAGGACTAGAACTCACAGTCTCCTGGTGGCTGGCCCAAAGTCACCCAGCCAATTTTCCTGCCTAAGGTGGGACTAGAACTCAGAGACTCCTGGTTTCTAGGCCAGCACCTTAACCACTATACCAAGCTGGCTCTCATTTACAGTGTAAATGTCATTTAAAGTCGTTTAGAGTTTACAGGGACTTTACATTGACTTCCTTCGGATTAGAAAACCTGTATCAAAGATGTAAGCAAATTTCAATTTTTTAATACCAAAACTCCAGGGACCACAAACTAAAGCTTTGTGCAGTATAGTTAATTCTGAGCACAAGCATATATTGAGATGAGTTTGCTTGGCCCACTAAACTAAGATTTACGTAACTGTATGTTTTAGTAATCCACAGTTCTGAGTGTGTACAGTACACTAAGCCGTATACTATGGCTTTAAAAATGATTGAATTAGCAATAGCACTTAGCCTTATATACCGCTTCATAGCGCTTTTACAGCCCTCTCTAAGCAGTTTATAGAGTCAGCATACTCCCACAACAATCTGGGTCCTGAATTCCTACAGACTAAGCCAAAGCCAGACAAATCACAATGTGGCCTTAGTATGTGATGAGAACTGGTCACATTGATCTTAGTAGTTCACTCAGGAACAAAGGCTCTCAAGTAATTAAATTCCTTTTTATATTTAACAACCACAAAATAAGAGAAAAGATGTGAAGTGAGAAGTCTTCTTAAAGCTCCTCTCTTCTTACTACCTCCTTTATGTGTTTTCTCCCAGCTGAACAATTCCTGAACATTTCTTGAGTTTACGCCATCCCAAAATTTTCAGCCGTCATGGATTTTTGTTTAAAAACTTTCTTTCCCCATAACCATACAGTAGCTGGGAAACAAAGAGAGCCTGTGTGGTTCAGGGGTTGGGTTGATTCTGACGGGGGTGGGGGCAGTGGTGAAATATAAATTTTGTTACTACGGATTCTGTGGGCATGGCTTGGTGGGAGGGGGTGTAATATGACTGAGTGGGCTTGGCCAACCTTTTTCTTTTTTCTTTTTACTTTGAAAACCATTTTTTCTACAACTTCTTCGGCTGAAGAGGTTGTTTAAAAAATGCTTTTAAAGCCTCTGACAGTCCCAGCTGACCTGCCTGATTGGTAGAGGCTTTTTTTCCTTTTAAAAACATTTTTTCTATAACGTCTTCGGTGGAAGAGGTTGTTGAAAAAATGCTTTTAAAAGCTCTGATGATCCCAGCTGAGCCATGCGATCATCAGAGGCTTTTTTTTTTTACTTTTAAAAGCATTTTTTTGGCCAAAAAGGTTGTAGAAAAAATGCTTTTAAAAATTAAAAAAAAAGCCTCTGATGATTGCGCGGCTCAGCTGAGCAATGCGGGCAGGGGCAGGGATTTTTGCTACCGGTTCTCCGAACCACCCACCTCCATTGCTATTGGATCGGGCGATCCGGTCTGAACCGAGAGCATTTCACCCCTGGATGTGGGGGAGTGGACAAATCAAGACCACTATTGCTGGATGTTTTGGAGGTGCTCTGTCTCATCCCAATCTCCTTCACAAAACCACTGTGAAGATAGAAACGCAGTGATGTGGGCTTTTATGGGGCAACTGTAAACATGACATTGTTATCTTGATGCTTGTACAGGTAATCCTCAATTTATGAATGTAATGGAGCCTGACCCTAAAGAGGCCAACCAAATGTTCAGCCTTTTTTCATTTGCGCAGTCATTAACCACAGTCTTATTTTATTTATTTATTTATTTATTTTTAGATTTCTATACCGCCCTTCTCCCTGGGGACACAGGGCGGTGTACAGCCAAGTAAGAAACACATAATATAAACAATTAAAAACCAATTAAAAAGAATATCTAAATTTGGCCCAGAAATTTAAAAACACCCCACTTTAAAATCATTTAAAAGGCTTCGCTTAGGCCATCCCGGCTTGTTGGAAGAAAAATGTTTTAAGGGCCCGGCGGAAGGCACAGAGGTCATGGATTTTTCTTATCTCAGGGGGAAGCTGATTCCAGAGGGTAGGAGCTCCCACAGAGAAGGCCCTCCCCCTGGGGGTCACCAGCCTACATTGCTTGGCTGATGGCACCCCGAGGAGATCCTCTCTGTGGGAGCGCACGGGTCGATGGGAGGTTGTCAGTGGCAGAAGGCGGTCTCGTAGATAACTGGGCCCTATGCCATGGAGCGCTTTAAAGGTGGTAACCAGCACCTTGAAGCGCACCCGGAAGACCACTGGGAGCCAGTGCAGCTCGCGCAGGAGCGGTGTTATGTGGGAGCACCATGTAGCCCCCGTAATTACCCGCGCGGCCACATTCTGGACCAGTTGGAGCCTCCGGGTGCTCTTCAGGGGGAGCCCCATGTAGAGAGCATTACAGTAGTCCAGGCGAGAGGTGACGAGGGCGTGAGTGACCGTGCACATGGAATCCCGATCAAGAAAGGGGCGCAACTGGCGAATCAGGCGTACCTGATAAAAGGTCCCCCTGGCCACAGCTGTCAGATGTTCCTCTAAGGACAGCTGCATATCCAGGAGGACTCCCAGATTGCGCGCCCTCTCCACGGGGGCCAAAGACTCGCCCCCGATAGTCAGCGATGGCGTCAGCTGGCTATATCGGGAAACCGGGAACCACAGCCACTCAGTCTTGGAGGGGTTGAGCTTGAGCTTGAGTCATTAAATGAACCGATAGTTTGCTCTGGGGCCTTTTTGCTCAAAAGTGGAAGTAAATGAGAATTTTCAGCCTTGCAGTCACATACCTGTAGGACACTTCAAATGGCCACCAAAGTGAGCCGGTTGCCTGAAATGCAGTCGCATGACTTGTGGCTGTCAGAACTTCGAAACCCAGGTTGTCAGTACGTTTTTGAAGGTCCATCGTAAGCCACAGGTCATAAAATGGGGATTATCTGTATTGCTGTAATGTTTTACCATAAGATGTCTTTCTGTTCTCGCTCCCTTTGTTGTTTGTCCTTTCCAGGAAGGCCTCCTCTCCTTTTTTGGCACCCCCACTTGGCAAACCATTGCTGTCTTTGCTGCGGGGGTCTTGACTGCCTCACTCACCTTCTGGAAGATGTCTTAATCCTCAGCCCCTTCCGCAAGGAGGACCTTTTCCTTATAAGAACAAGTGGAGGAGGGGCAGGTTCCCCCCCCACTATTTCCTAACCAAGAAAGAAAACGTTTTAGGATTCCTTTTCAGACCTGTGATTTTTAAAACAAAATGCTGTTGCTCATATTTGGTGCCTTTTTTTCAAAAAAGGTGCACACTTTTTTGTTTTGATGAGTGTGTACTTCTCGCTTGCTTTTTCCAATCAATCAGCCTCTTGGACTTAGAGGTCCGAAGACATTAAGATTCTACAGTTTTGAAACAATGACGGGGAACAAGGTTAAAGGATGCCAGTGATTTGTTCTGTCTGCCAGCAACTTGCAAATAACTGCTAAACGTTTATACTGATTTTTGGAAGTTTAATCCCAGATTTCTTCTGCCAGCAGTCAGAGCAGTGCATTTGTCCAGCATCCTCAGATTAGATGTTTTCTAAGGGATCTGTGCAAACAAGTTTTGATACTTTATGTTTTCCTTTCCTCGAATAGAAACTGAATTTTGGCAATATCCTGAGAGAAAACAAAGTTCTCTCCTTATTAAACTTTGAATAAATTACACTTCTGCTGGTAAATCTTTTTTTTTTTAAAAAACAACAACCAACAACAGGTCACTGACCTGGTCACAATCAAAGTAGAGGAAACATTTACAAGTCTTTTGCAACTATTGATGTGTACAGGACTTCTTGAGCTGACTTTTTACACAGGAACTGTATTGCTGGAAAATGAGAATTTGGAAGCCATCCTTCGTTCTGCCAGATCTGTGTTTTTTTGTAGAAATGCTCTGAGGGACACTAAATAGAAACATGTTTTAATCTAAATGGGTCTGTCCCCAGTCCAAACAAACAGAAGGTGAGAAAAATGCTTTATAAAAGCAACATGTCTCCAGGTGGAACACAGAAGGCATCGCAAGATTGAGACGAAATGACTGGAAGATTCCCTTCCCTTTACTGCTTCATTCTGTCCTCATAGAAAATAACTTTTCACTTGCCTTGGAGATCTGAGTCAAGAAATGGAGAAGAGAGAATGCAAAGGGCTTCTGATTTATTTATTCTACAAGAATTTTTTTTTCATTGGTCACTTCTTCTCCGTTTCTATATTTTACCTCAGCCTTCCCCAATCTTGTGATCTCCGGAAGTTTCTCAAATAATATTCTGGTTGGGAATTCTGGAAGTTGCATTCTTAATCGATTTGGAAGGGGCCAAGTTGAGGGAACCTATTGACTCGAATCACCCTTGGGGTTTCTTTAGTCTTTAGACTCGGCCAAATAAAAAAGAAATCTCCAGGAAATCCAAGAAATCCAAGAAATCATACTCTCTTCTACCATGTCCTAGTACTTTGTATCTCATTATAGCTGTGATAACGGTTGAGACATTTGGCTGCATGTGACTATTGTGGGGTTGTTTGCTTTTTTGGCTACATTACTTCTTTATTTTCATGTGTGCAATGATAAACATTGTGACTGCAGATCTATGTGTAAAAGATGGCGCGTCTGCATATATGCCCCCAAAGTATGCCCGCATATTGATACCCATCTTGGGCTATGGATTTCACGTTGATATTTATTGGTGTGCAGGAAATATTTATCATTCTCAGATCAGGAATAGAAACGTGATCCTCCAGATCAATGGTTTAATGCCTATGAAGAGTCTTAGTCATCCATGTCATAGTCTGCCCAACGATGAGACAACTGTGGGACTCCAGGTCAATGTTTCTCAATCTCCGCAATTTAAAGACATGTGGACTTCAACTTCCAGAATTCCCCAACCAGAATTCTGGGAATTGAAGTCCACACATCAAGTTGCCACAGTTGAGAAACACTGCTCAAGATGCTGCTGAATTAAAAATCCCAACTGCCTCAGCCTCCATGGGTGTTGCTGGGAAATTGTGCTTCAGCAGCCTCTAATGAGGAGGCCACATATTCCCACCCCTGCTTTGAACTTTTCCCAAAAGTGTTTACACTCACTTTTATCTTCCAGTCGATCAATGGATAATCAAAATGTGTCTTTACACTTCTGTACAGTGTTTGCCTTCCAAATGAATCTTTTCAAGCTATATTGAACTAGAGGGGTGGGTGGGCCAAATAATATATTGTTGAACTATTTGACCAAGAGTTAGGGTACTGAAATTGTTGTGATGTATCAAGCAAAGTGAGAAACGCAAAAAAAAAAAAATCAGCAATCCCAGTTCTATTGTTTATTCGGTGACTTTTGGTCATCAGTTTTCCCTGTTGCTGTCACGACATCTTTGTTGTTTTAACCTTCAGGAATGAAAGATGGCATACATAGCTGTGGTATCCTACATTGGGTTAGACCAGTGATGCGGAACTATGGCACTTTTATGACTTGTAGACTTCAACTCCCAGAAGGAATTCTGATTGTTAAAATCCACAAGTCATAAAGGAGCTATAGTTCCCCACCTCGGCCTTAGACTATTGGTGTCTTTCACACAACTTAGTCCTAGCCCTGTTTGTATGATGCCCTGAGCAAGTAATCTCTGCTAGTGAGGGAGCACGTGTACCAATTTGCACCCCCTAAAAAAAACCCAGCTCACTATGTTCTTCACTCACCATAAGGTTGCCTAGTGCTGTACTTTCAAATCGTGGACTTCCAAGTCAAATAGAGCCAAGGGATAACCATTGAGAATCGAGATGGTCCCATCCATCAGAGATCTGAGTTTTGTTTTGTTTTTTAAAAAGCTGGCACATGGGGTTTAAATTGCCCCCCCCCCCCAACTGCCACTTGTGGCTTACTTTTCAGCATGTTTTGTGAACAAAGCCAACATAAGCTACCATTATCATTGTCATTGATAGTGCTAGGACCGCCAAATCTGTCAGACATTGATAGGTGGCAACCATCAAATAGGAATCAGGGAATTCTTCCAGATCATTCTTAGTTGCAAAGAAATGGTTGTGGCAAAAGTGGTAGAGGATTTTTAAGGAGGTGGTTATCCAGTTCTAGAAACCTGGTTTTTCTCCATCCTCTTGCCAATTCTAAGTGGGGTATCCCTGTCAGACTTCCTGATACAGTTGTACATTCTTCTGTCTGTTGTTGTGCTCAGTTTATATAACGGCAGCGCATCAAGCTAGGCTAACATCTGAGATCTATTTAGTTATCTTTTGTAGATTTAGCCAGCGAATGACCCTTTTATTCATCCAAGCACATTGGTTCAGCTGGATGCTACAAGTTGCGGCTGGAGAAATGAAATGAGAGATAAGGTTTAGGGGCAATGAATGCAGTGGAGGCAGGAGTGGGTCAATATGAATTAATTGTACTTGAATAATTATATTGGGGAGGGATTTTGTTACCTCAGGGGGTTGGGTTAGGGAGGGAATGAATTGCCATTAAGGGTTGGGTTTAGGTAGACTGGACAAATTCCATTTTTCTCAGAAGAGCCAGAAGCAGAACAATACATTAAAAAAAAAATGGGTTTGTGAACGCTGAGGCTTCTGTTGTAATTCTTTAAAGTATTTTGGGGTGCTGTGGATTTTCATAATATAATAATTTTGGAATTGTGAAGTAAAAGAGTCCAGGAGTGTGAATTTACTGGACTAGGGGTGGGTTGGATTGGGTTTATCTAGATCTTTGGCTTACTTTTTGTAGTGCTTTGATATTTCAAGCTGTGGGTTTTTTTTTCCTTTTAAGATCTCTGGCTCTTTGAGGAGGTGTGGCTTATAGATAGCATGGCTGTGTTTTATGGCATTAGTTTGGGATTAGCAGCAACAATGCTGTGGGATTTTTGGCCAGTTGGCTATTAATTGTCAATTGAGGTTCAGTTATGCCTAAATCTGTGCTGTGTCACCCTGGATTTGTACCTTCATATGGATGATGCTTTGTTTTTGTTCCGATGCTTATTTTGTATATGCTTCCCTTCCCCAAATGTATGGGGAGCCCTTCTCATTGCATTAGCATGTTCAATTTTTCTTTCGCCACCCAGCGGTAAAAATACACGCATCTTGCACATGGGCAAGTAGCCAATATGAAGCAAGTAGCGGCTACAAATAACCCTGGGTGGATTGCCTCTGGGTGTCCACCTTTCTTAGCCAACAGTCTTCATGGATGGGCAAGTTCCAGAGGAACTCTTCACAGGGCGCCCTCCTGCTCCATCTCCCCTCAACTCAGCACAGACCCCCTGTGCTACATCAGTAGACTGCTGAGATGAAGAGTAAGTCTTGGCCAAAAGTTCCTGTTCCAAAGCTCCAAGGTTAGCCAGAGGTAGTGTTGATGGTTGGTTCAGCCAGCTTAAGTTTTTCATCCTTGCCATCGGATTCAGTTCATTTATTTGTTCAGAAGGCAATGAAGGAAGGAAACAATATTTGAAACTGTCAGCCGTGTGGGCAATTTAGACAGAACATTATTCTTTTAGCTGGCCTCAGTCTGGTATCTTTGCCTGCTTAATCATATATCCTAACAAGCTGTCATGTTTTTAATCAGGAATTAAATTCTTGAATTATGTATATTTCTGGGGTTTGACATAAACCGCAAGAGGTCTGCTGGCCTGAGACACAGTGGCTGACATGGGCAGTAGCTGTGCTTCTTAAGGGTGGAATCCAGTCACGTCTGATTGTAAAGCCAACGTTAACATGCACCCAGGTTAGCTGTTCTACTGTTCAAGTTTATTCATGTCTGTATTTTCTATGCAATTGACCCTTCCCTTACTTAGGCAATAGTTTCTACACATTTTTTAACAAAAAAGTTGTTTTGAAAACTACCTTACCATTTTATAATTTTTTTAAAAAATGTTTGATTCATCTCTAATCTGTCAATTGAAGTTACAATGGATTTTTTTTTTGTTAGTGTGGAAATTAAAAATGAAAAAAAAAATCTAACGTGCATGTTCCAGAGTTGTCTGTATAGAAATAATGGCGTAAGAAACTACAACTGATAACATCACTTCAGTAGATTTCGGAAAATGTGATTTTTGTGTCTCCAGTGATGTAAATGTTGTTCAGCACATCATGTACTTCAGTTTTTTAGGACTAAAAACTTAGTTATACTGTACGACTCTAGGTCTATTGTTGCAAAGCTAGTTGGAAGAAATGCACAATCAGTCTCATTCCTTGTGTTCGCCAAGAGAGGCTACACATCCAATATGGTGTATTCAGTAAAGCACTGCTGACTGGGGGATTCTGGGAACTGAAATATATAAATACCACTTTATAACACCTTGGTAAGACCACACTTGGAATAGAAAATAGAAAAGAATACCGCATCCAGTTTTGGTCGCCATGATATAAAAAAGATGTTGAGATTCTAGGAGTGCAGAGAAGAGCAACAAAGATGATTAAGGGACTGGAGGCTAAAACATATAAAGAACAGTTGCTGGAATTGTGTATGTCTAATTTAATGAAAAGAAGGACTAAGGGTGACATGGTAGCAGTGTTCCAATATCTCAGGGGCTGCCACAAAGAAGAGGGAGTCAAGCTATTCTCCAAAGCATGTGAAGGCAGGTTGAGAAGCAATGGATGGAAACTAATCAAGGAGAGAAGCAACTTAGAACTAAGGAGGAATTTCCTGACAGAACAATTAATCAGTAGAACAACTAGCCTCCAGAAGTTATGAATACTCCAACACTGGGAGTTTTTAAGAAGAGATTGGATAATCATTTGTCTGAAATGGTATAGGGTTTCCTGCCTAAGCAGGGGGTTGGACTAGAAGACCTTTAAGGTCCCTTCCAACTGTTATTATTTTCTATTCTCTACTCCATTTTAAAAGTGGCTGAGGTTGAGAAACACTGCACTAAGCCATAAAACATGGTTAGCTAATCACAGTTCCTGGACATACACTATACAGTAGTCCTCAACATATGACCGAAACTGAGACCAGAATTGCCATTGCTAAGCAAGGAGGTGGTTAAGCGAGTTGCATCCAATTTTACAACTTTTTTGCCACAGTTCAGTGAATCACTGCTGTTAAGTGAATCATGGTTGTTAAGCAAATCTGGCTTCCCCTGAGCCAGATTTGAGTTGGCTTGGAAGCCGGCTGGAAAGATTGCAAATAATTACATGACCTACGATACTGTTAACCGTCATAAATACATTGTAACTTCAAATGGTCACTAAACGAATGATTGTTAAGTTAAGGATTGCCTGCATTTGTTTAAGTGTTCAGGTATATATAATGCTGGCCTCCCTAAAAATTCAGCAACTCACAAAATAAAAATTCAAAAAAATTATACATCATAAAATCCATAATGATCCGTCCATCTTGATACCCCTTCACTGGTGACAGCGGTATTGTTAAAATCACACTTCGTAAAAGCTTTTTAACACAGAGAAACCACGGAGTCTAGTTCATATGTATACATGTACATGGTGAGAAAAATGAATCTTGCAAGTCTACAATATGGATGGCATAGGGAACAAAGCTGTTATAGAATGGTAGTCCTGCTAGGAATATTTCAAAACCTCCTCCCAAAGGGGAGCAACAGAAACAAACCATGAACTGGGTGTGTGGAGTCTCTAACCATGCTTTGATAGACACAGCGCTTATCAGCGGTATCTTAAATGTCAGGAAGCAAGCTTCCTATAATCATCTCGGCTGTCCTTACCACTCTCTGTTTGGACTTTCTATCTGAGGCACTACTGCCACCAAACCTAACCGTGATGCAGTTTCAATCATTTCTCTGTAAAAAGTGGCCAGGACAGAAGGAGAAAGATGTGCTCTCTTCATCCAACGCAGGAAATGCAGATCTTTGCACACTTCACTAAGGATGACGTGTGGAGAGACCAGTTCAGATTGTTAGTTATCTGCACCCCCAGATACTTAATATGTTGGCCACCTCAACATCTGCATCTTCGATACTGAGTGGAATATGACTATGCCAGCTCTTTGTAAAATCTACAACAATCTCCTTTGTTTTATTAAAACATTTAGAATCAGGTTACTTTTATTACACCAGTCCACCAGATCATTCACCTCTTCCTTACTTATAAGGAATCTTCATTGTTGTCTCGGATAAGACCCATCACTGCTGTGTCATCCACGTACTTCACAATATGATTTGTAGCCGATATGGCACAGCTGTCGTGGGTCATCAAGGTGAACAGTAGCAAACTCAAGACACAGCCCTATGGAGAATCTGTACTCAAGGAGATGGAGTTAGAAACTTCTTCCAACCTGCACACACTGTTAAAAGAGTTTTGTGGAATGTATTGCAATAGACAAGTCAGGGTGCCGTCGGCTAGACAGTGGCGGCTGGCTGCCCCCAGGGGTAGAGCCTTCTTGGTGGGTGCGCCCACTCTCTGGAATCAACTCCCCTTGGAGCTCCGATTAGCGCCTGACCTTCGCACCTTCCGCCGTGAATTAAAAACTTGGCTTTTCAAGTCCCTCCACCTGGACTGATGATGGGGTTTTAAGGTTTAAATGTTTTAGATTTTAGATATTATTTTGTATTGTGGCTTGTGTTTTTATTATTGTGAGCCGCCCTCAGTCTATTGTGAGATAGGGCGGCATATAAGCATACATACATACATACATACATACATACATAAATAAATAAATAAAATAGAGATCATCTAGCCCACCTTCCAGGTTTAGAAAGGACCATACCATGCATCATCTGGAGCTGAGGAAATGTTCCCCACCTGGGGCTGCCACCTGTTTTTCAGGCCGTAGCCATTAGCCCACAGATTTGATAATTGTATTTTCTAGTTCCTCAGCCAGATTATAATTATTTTGCATAACATAGATCTAGCAAGAAAGTACTCCACTCGACCATTAATCACTAATTTGACAGAGCCATTAATGGATACTTGTTGAGTACAATTGTTAACCAACTCTCTATACAGTATCCACCTAATTGTAGTATAATACAGCTATTTTTTTCTACCAGAGCATCAAGAAATCAAGGTAGTACTACGGTGTACAGGTAGTCCTCGATTTATAACAGTTCATTTCAAAGTTCATTCAAAGTTAGAACAGCACTGAAAAAAGTGTTTTATGACCATTTTAGCAAAAAAAAAGAGCATTGGAATGTTCATTTGCTCTATAGCATGCATTACCAGACAATGCATTATTTTCTAATTTTTATGAAAACAGTGACTTCTAACTTTTTTCAGAACAGTAGAGTATATTTACAGGAAAAATTACAACTTCAACTTTTTCCTTCTCATTTCTGCTGAATTAAACCATTTCTGTAACAACAAAGTGAAATCCAATACAAACCTAAAGTCAAATTTTCATTTCTTACCCACCCACCCCCACCCCACCAAATTTGGAGTTCAGAAGTAGTTTCCGTGTGTAAACAAACTAGATAAATTCTTCTCTTTAGTTAAAAACAGTTCTGCCATCTTCGCCAACTCCATCGCCTTTACCATCCATTCTTCCATTGCAGTGTCAATGTGTCTTATCTATCTTTGTGCATGTAACATTATTGCGGCTGTCTAGTAACAAAATTTCAAATTTTCTTTCAAGTTTTTTATCCAACAAACCTGAAAAAAAGACATCTGGTTTCAGTTTTATATTAAGAATCCTCTGAATTAAAATAAAGATCTGGTCCCAACGTTTCTTTGCTTTGCCACAAATTCATCGTAGATGATAAAAAAAGGATCCTCTTTACATTTATTTTTTTCAACAAACCTATGAAATTCCTTTACACAGCTTTAAAACACTTTCTTTTCTAAATATTCAACAGCTCCCTGCTTGATAACGTCTTCCACAATTTTGCTGATATCAGTCAAACCCACCTGTCACCCATGTCTGGCCTCCTACACAACTGTATCTAGCATAAGTGGGGAAAATAGTGGGCATTCCCCTGAAGGATTGAGGTCACAGGATAGAGCAGGTTTATCTGAAGAAGTTACTAAATAGCGATGCGGTGGGCAAGGCAAGTCCAGTAGAAATGCATTCATGGCCTGAATTACTCAAGTGATGAACTCGAAATGAAATTCTGGCATGCTAATCCACATTTGCCACATCATGATTTACTAACTGCAGCACAGTAGTTAGATTCATCCAACATAACAACCAAAATGTTAAGAACGCCCATTAACGGTATATTACAATTAGAATTGGTGCATAGGATTGTTCTTGGTCTGAGTTCACAAACCTCAATTTGCCATAAAGGAGTGTATCTCAACCGCAGCAACTTGAAAAGGAGGGGACTTCAACTCCCAGAATTCCTCTCCTGGCTGAGGAATTCTGGGAGTCGTAGTCCACCCCTCTTAAAATTGCCAAGCTTGAGAAGCATTGCCATAAAGCAAGGGTCTCCAACCTTGGCAACTTTGCTGGCTGAGGAATTCTGGGAGTTGAAGTCCATAAGTCTTAAAGTTGCCGAGGTTGGAGAGCCCTGCCATAAAGTACCCTTTTCTCATTGTGGATTTTGGAGGGCACTTAACGACAACTGTAGCATACACAAACCACGATTAAGCCTATGATGGGTTAAGCAACGTGTGATCCAAGCTTCATAGTGCAGACTTCGTGCCTCCTCAGAAGTTAAGTGCAAGAGTGCACTTAGTTAAGAACTGCATCAGACTTTTTGCAGTTCTTCCACATTTCGGGAATGGAGTGGGAATTCCCTC
Organism: Ptyas mucosa; assembly: GCA_012654045.1. Lineage (NCBI taxonomy): Eukaryota > Metazoa > Chordata > Lepidosauria > Squamata > Colubridae > Ptyas > Ptyas mucosa. Next base: position 3,995,981 of record WNWU01013574.1, read on the forward strand.
AGGAACGCCTTTAGTTGGCTCCCTCTTTCAGTTTCACCGGCAGAGGAAGTTACTCTGCAAAGGGGGGCGATCGTCATCGTCTGGATTTCGACATGGCTGCTGAGGGAAGCGGGAGGAACCGGCCGATGGCCACAGTTGCAGTTCCCGGGGAATCGAGTAAGAAAGTTGTGCAAAAGAGCGGCCGATTTATGCCCCCAGCGGAGAATGGGAGGGAGTGAAGGAAGGACTTGAAAATTTCGGATTCCGAGGCTGTTTCAGCCTCAACCTCACCCCCTCGGTACAGGCAGAGGCGGGTTCGAGCATAGGCGGTCCATGCCACTGCTTCAGAGTTTACCGTGCTGCACTCGGATAAATTGAGAAAAATAGTTAATTTAACCAGGGATCTGCGCAACGGGAAACCACGGTCAGCGTGTACAGCGAGCGATAGGATTCCACTGGGGAATGGAACAAGCTTCTAACACAAGGTGTACAGGTAGACCTTAACTTACAACAGTTCATTTAGTGACCATTCAAAGTTACAACAGCACTGGAAAAAAAAGTGACTGTTATGACCCTTTTTCATACTTACCACATTTAAAGTCCCCCCTGACTTTAACCCCCAAAACTTTAACCTTAGACTGTCTATTGTTGACATCACCCCATTCCTAAGAGGTTGGTAAGGGGCGTGCATAAGTGCACCAAGTGTGCCTACCGTCCCAGTCCTAATATTCCTCTTTACTTACTCTTTTCATGTATTCAGATTACGCTTATACTTTTACCTGTTATCTTATATATGCTTGACAAAATAAATAATAAATAAAAATAAAATGATCATGTGATCAAAATTCAGATGCTTGGCAACTGGTTCATGACCAATGCTCTGTCCCGAGATCATGCAATCACCTTTTGCAACTTTTTGACAAGCAAAATCAACGGGGAGGCCAGATTCACTCCACAACCGTGTTACTAATTTAACTGCAGTGATTCACTTAACAACTGTGGACAGGTCGTAAATTGGGGCAAACCTGACTTAACAAATCTGTCACTTAAAACAGAAATTCTGGGCGCAATTGTGGTCGTAAGTTGAGGACTACCTGTACTTTAAACAGGGTATGTGAACAGTTCAGCAAGTTAAATGTGTAATCCATACATTATTTCAAGAGAGAAGACTCCTTAACGCAGGCTCTTTAGTCAATCAGTTCAAATGCTCTTGTAGTTCCTTAAAATAGGGACTAAATAATTTTTTGGCTGAATCCACACAACAGTTAACCCCTGAATTTGGACTAAGACATCTTAAATTGCTATGTTCATGTAACCAGCTATGCCCAATCAAATTAGTATTTGGGAAATTCCTCTTAAGAAACAGATCTCTGCATCTGTAAAACGTTTTTCCCTGCTTCTGGTGCAACAGAAGCTTGAGATTGTTCAGGGATGTCAGGGCACAAGTGACAGGATTTCCAGCTATACTGCAGGGAGTCCTCAACTTACAACCATATATTTATGACCATTCAAAATTAGAACAGCACTGAAAAAAGTGACTTGCAACCGGTGCTCGCACTTTTGACCCTTGCAGCATCCCCACTGTCACGCAATCAAAATTTGGGCACTTGGCAATCAACATCTATTTATGATGATTGCAGCATCCCAGGTGATCACCTTTAGCATTGCCATTTTCAAAAACAGATTGGACAATCATTTGACTGGGATGGTATAACACTCCTAGGGTTGGACTAGAAGACCTCTGAAGTCCCTTCCAGCCCTATGATTTTATGATTCTAACTTTCCCAGCCAGGTTCTGATTCACAAAGTCAATGGGAGAAGGTGGATTCACTTAACTGCACTTAACTGCAGTGATTCACTTAACAACTATGGCAAAAAGACATAAAATTGAGCATGAGTCACTTAACATCTGCCTTGCTTAGCAATAGAAATTCTGGTCTCAGAATTTTGTGATCATAAGTCAAGGACTACCTGTATATACTAAATTCCTTTCCTAAGTGTTAACCTTATGTGTGTTTGTTGTTTTTATATATAGACACGCTTAGAGAAATATGAAAAATAGCAAATCTGCCATCATATATACATAGAACTTTGCCCAAAGAAATATTTGTTCCTGCTTTTCACTGACATTGCCAATGAGAGGAGAAACACTGGAGTCTGCAGCTACCTGTTTTAATTTTTAGCTTACTCTAAGATATTATTCAAAAGAAAAACTATTACATATGCTATATATTAAAACATTAGTTTTATAAGCTGCATTTGCACCTAGGACTGAATTATGGATAGCTTGCTCTATTATGACTTGAGTTCCTACAACATGCCAAGCCAACAAATCATCCATTTTATGGGTTAATGTGGGATGAGCTTCTACCTTCTAGTAGACAAGGGACTGTTCCTAGCTTTTGAGTAAGGCATAGTGGAGTAGATGCAGTAGTTACTTTTTCCAAGGAATTTTCTTTGTTGTTTTTTTAAATGATGATACGGTATATTTATTGCAGGACTTACCTGCATCTGTTTCTCACCTGAATGACAAGAAATCATGCCATAGATTTTCTATATTCATGATCAGAAGAGCCTCCAGGAGCCACAGAAGGGAATCTGAGGCTGATTTAGTCTTGATGGTTGAGCCCAGGGGTGAAATGCTCCCGATTCGGACCGGATCACCCGATCCAGTAGCGATGGCGGCAGGTGGTTCGGAAAACCGGTAGCAAAAATCCCTCCCCTCTCCATGCCCAGCTGAGCTGCGCGATCATCGGAGGCTTTTTTTAAAAACTTTTAAAAGCATTTTTTTTACAATCTCTTTGGCCAAAAAAATGCTTTTAAAAGTTTTTTAAAAAACCTCTGATGATTACGCGGCTTAGCTGGGATCGTCAGAGCCTTTTAAAAGCATTTTTTCTACAACTTCTTTGGCCAAAGAGGTTGTAGAAAAAATGCTTTTAAAAGGCTCTGACGATCCCAGCTGAGTTGCCTGATCGTCAGAGGCTTTTAAAAGCATTTTTTTAAACAATCTCTTTGGCCGAAGAGGTTGTAGAAAAAATGTTTTTAAAAGTAAAAAAAAAAAAAAGTTTGCCATGCCCACCCAGTCACATTACCCCCCACCAAGCTACGTCCACAGAACCGCCCACAGAACTGGTAATAACAAATTTTATATTTCACCACTGGGTGAGCCGAACCCATATTTCCCTAATAAGATATTTCTTAATATGGGTGGTCTGATTCACCAGCCTAGGAAGAAGTCTTCCCCAGAGGGAACTTGCTATCTATTTTTCTTAAATTCTCAGGAAACCGGAAGCCGATTTAGCAAGTTTGCAGGAGAATGAATTAGAGATCGGTCCGATACAAATGGAAGGTAAACAACTGAAATCTTTTCTCTCTTTCTCCCGAGGACTTTCTGACAGCATCTCATGCATCCTTCGAATTGGGAAAGCCTTGCTGTGGGGGTAGGCAAGAATTTATTTATTTGTTTGTTTGTTTATAATGTTTATATAGCCGCCCATCTCATAACGAACTCAAGCAGCTCCCATATGACCCTACAAGTGATATGATGAGTACATTTTGAGCATAAATGAATGCTCTCCAAGCTTTCTCTGTTACTTGGATAGTACAGTGGTCTAAAGCCCTGTTATTAACATCAGCTGCCTGCAATTATTGCAGGTTCGAATGTCACCAAGGCTCAAGGTTGACTCAGCCTTCCATCCTTTCTAAGGTAGGTAAATTGAGGACCCAGTTTGTGGGGGCAATAAGCTGATTTTGTATAAATATACAAAAGTATGAAGGCTATTGCTTAGCGCATTGTAAGCCGCCCTGAGTCTCCGGAGAAGGGCGGCATATAAATTTAAAAAAAAAAAAACCTTGAATAGAACAAGAGTCCAGATGTGCTGAATTTAGGCCTCCCAGAAAGTCCAGCTGCAGGGCAAGTTGATGGGGGGAATATTTCAGAGAACTGTCCTCACAGGATTGTTGTTGTGGGGAAAAGAGAAGGAAGGAGTCTTGTGTATCTTCACCACCTTGAGTCACTTATAAAGTAATAAAGGGAAGATTAAAAAAAAAATCAAACGAACTCATTCAAGAGCATCACTTTGTCAGTAAGGCTGCTCTGTGCTTTTTAAGGAGTCTTTTTACTGCTCCTTTTTAGCATCTCTGCCCGTGACGTTGAATCTCCCATCCAGAGCCCAGTGATGGTATGCTTAGGAGAGTGCTCACTCCACCTTCCTCAAGTGCCAAGCTCAAATGCCACATCTGTTCATGCCTTTTTTTCTGGCAGATTCATCAAGACTCTCTGGCAGCGATTGGCAGCTTGCTCTCCCCATCCGGCCTCCTTGGAGCAGTCTGGCAGAGACAACTTGCCAGGGGAACAAGCAAATGGAGAAGATGAGCCAGATGCTGCCCAGGTGTATTCATTGCAAGAGCACATGTTCCGCATATTACAGGAACTCAGAAGTAATGCAGAAATCACCAGGTAGGAAGATACAAAACCAATTGGATCCAGCCCACATCTGTGGGCCGCTTTGATTTCCTCTTTGGGAAGAAGGCCAATTTCCAATGGACCTCTGATTGGTTGCATTTTGTTTGTTTATTAAATTTATATGCTTCCATGTCACTATTGAGGGACTCTGAGCAACTGACATCATAAAGAAGAGCAATGAAGATGATAAGGGGCTGGAGGTTAAACCGTACATTAAATGGTTAAACGAACTAGGTATGTTTAGCCTAATGGAGAGAAGGTTTAGGGGCAACATGATAGCTGTCTTCAAATACATGATGGGCTCTCACACGAAAGAGGAGGTTGATTTATTTTCCATAGCAGGAAAGGAGGACAAGATAAGAAGCAACTGTCCTGTTTCCCCGAAAATAAGACATCCCCTGATAATAAGCCCAATCGGGCTTTTGAGCGCATGAATTAAAATAAGCCTCCCCCCGAAAATAAGCCCTCCCCAAAAATATTTAAACGCAGAGCTGGAAATCAGGTAAGACAGCAAGAGGATCCCCATATAGCGCCATGTGCCTCAAAATAATAAGACCCCCCCCGAAAATAAGGCCAAGCACTTATTTCGAGGTTCAAAAAAATATAAGACAGGGTCTTATTTTCGGGGAAACATGGTAGTCAGAAGGTGATTCAACCTAGAGCTAAAGAGAAACTTCCTGAAAGTGAGAATGATTAATTAATGAAACAGTTTGCCTCCTAGAGTTGTGGGAACTCCATCGCTCCCACCATCACTGGTGGTTTTCAAGAAAAGATTGGACAATCATTTGGGATGGAATAAGGACTGCTGCTTTGGGCAGAGTGTTGGATGAAAAGATCTCTAAGGTCCTTCCAGACCTATGATTCTAGTAACCACTTCCAATGTGGGATGCCGCCATCAAGGCTCCAAGGCCAATTGGCAGAGCCAGGTTTTCAGGCCCATTCGGAAGGCCAAGAGGTTAGGGGTAGATCTTACCCCAAGGGGCACATTGTTCTACAGGAGTCACAGCACAAAAGGCTATTCTGGACCCTGTCTGCCAACATTCCTTGGCCAACGGGATCCTTCTGCTGGAGTGAGTGGGGCAGCCAATCCCATTAGGGTGAGATGGTTCCTGAGATGATGTTTGTTACAGCTCTTGCCTGAGAAAGTATATTCTGGATTATTAACACAGATGAATAATATCCTGCATGACTGCATTTTCAACTGTTTGATGATAAAGGTAAAGGTTCCCCTCCCACATATATGCTAGTCGTTCCCGACTCTAGGGGGTGGTGCTCATCTCCGTTTCAAAGCTGAAGAGCCAGTGCCGTCCAAAGACGTCTCTGTGGTCATGTGGCCGGCATGACTAAATGCTAAAGGCGCACGGAACGCTGTTACCTTTCCACCAAATGTGATCCCTATTTTTCTACTTGCATTTCGTACGTGCTTTCGAACTGCTAGGTTGGCAGAAGCTGGAACAAGTAACAGGACTTCACCCTGTTATGCAGCACTAGGGATTTGAACTGCTGAACTGCCAACCTTTCGATCGACAAGCTCAGTGTCTTAGCCACTGAGCCACTGTGTCTCTTTGTGTGATGATACAGTTTCTAATAAGAAGTAAAAATAATCTATTGTATGGAATATAGTGGACAGTCTACCAGTTCTGATATAAGATGCACCAGCTACTTCTGGTGAAAGGTGATGAGATTCAGATTGTTTCTTCTGCTTCTAGTAAAATCCATTCTCCTGTCCTGGGCTTCTAATGATATTCAAGATCCATGAAAGCTTTTTTTAAAAATTTTAAATGAAACCTGATTTGATCTGTTGGATCTGCTACTTTTTACATGTTTTTGCTTTATTTTCCAAAATTATCTTTTTATTGTACAGGTAGTCCTCGATTTACAACAGTTCATTTAGTGACCATTCGAAGCAGGGGTGAAATCTAAAATTTGTTACTACCGGTTCTGTGGACGTGGCTTGGTGGGGAGGGTAATGTGACTGAGTGGGCGTGGTCTTTTTTTTTTTTTTTACTTTTAAAAGCATTTTTTCTACAACCTCTTCGGTGAAGAGGCTGTAAAAAATGTTTTCAAAAGGCTTTGACAATCCCAGCTGAGTTGCCTGATCAGCAGAGACTTTTTTCTTTTAAATGCCTCTGCCAATCAGGCAACTCAGTTTGGATCGTC
>WNWU01013574.1:4002984-4048190 GCA_012654045.1 Ptyas mucosa
AGAAAAAACCTCTGATGATCGTGCGGCTCAGCTGGGCATGGGGGGGGCGGGGGCAGGGGTTTTTGTTACCGGTTCTCTGAACCATCCACCACCATCGCTACCAGATTGGGCGATCCGGTCCAAACCGGGAGCATTTTACCCCTGATTCAAAGTTACAATGGCACTGAAAAAAGTGACTTATGACCATTTATGATCATTGTAGCATCTCCATAGTTATGTGAGTTGCATTCAGATACCTGACAACTGACTGACATTTATGACGGTTGCAGTGACCCAGGGTCATGTGATCCTCTTTTGCGACCTTCTGAGAAGCAAAGTCAATAGGGAAGCCAGATTCACTTAACAACCGTGTTAGTAATTTAACAACTGCAGGGGTTCACTTAATAAATGTGGCAAGAAAAGTCGTAAAATGAGGCAAAAGTTACTTCACAAATTTCTCACTTAGCAACATAAATTCTGGGCTCAATTGTGGTTGTAAATTGAGGACTTGCTGTACTTCTCTGAGATGTCCTTTTCCCACTGCAGAATGGCAGAAAGAGTCATCAGTGAAAATCCACTCCACAGTCTGGCCGAAGTGTCAGAGGAGATGTTTGCTACTGGAGTCAACTGGGGACGGATCATTGTCTTCTTCTACTTTACATTCGAAGTTGGCAGACAGGTAGAAACTTGAAGGCATAATGTTTGTTGTCTCAACATCCTCAAGGAGTGTACAGGAAAAGCAATATCGGCTGAAATCAGTGGGGTTGTAGTAAGACCCATACAAACAGTGCCAGCGTAAGGCAGAGTTGCTTTGGAGTAGAGAGGCTTTTTGGGTGAAGGACATTCTTAAAACTTTTAAATGGGCTGAATGTCACAAAGGGAGAGAGACCTATCACTTGGATGCAGGTGGCAGGGTTGGGAGAAAGGAAAATTGGGAGTTATTTTTGTATTTTAAGTGCTCATTTTAAGGAAACAGCATTATTGTATTTTTTTTCCTGCCCTGGAATGATAGGCTTGATGTAGCTTTTTAGCAGACATGGTGATGGGAACTCATTGTGCTACAGAAAAGCAACTTGACAGACACACGAGGCCTTTTTGCCATAAATTACTCTCCCTTGTCTGAAAGAGATTTATAAGGATGAAGCATCTGTTAATTAAAATAGTCCATCTCTCCTTATTGGTAATCTTTATTGGGTCCTTCTCATCTTACTTGCATGTCACACTAAGAGATAGTATAGTTTTTGCTTATTATCTCTGGGTCAGATATGTTGTTTACCATATAAACAACTAGCCAAAGCTATAGTTTGACTTTGGCTAGTTCATCTTATTAATGGCATGGTATGCTAGCCAAATCCAGATTACTGGCTAATTTTTAATGAAGGAACCATTAGTTTTCCAGAGAAAATGGTAGACAGGAGGGCTCTGTATACTTTGATCCATTCATTACTAGACGTGATATCAAAACGATGACATGGAAGTCATCACCATGCAAATGATGCAATTGTAGGCTTCCGCCATGATATTTAAAGCTCCATCTTTTTGATATGTTTGATGACACACAAGATGTCATTTTTCCTTCTACGTAATGCCAAATGACTCTGTACATTTCTTTTATACCAACAAGCCGATGGAGAGTCAAAAAGAAAGAATACAGGGAAAAGGGTAGTCTTTCTATCCACATTGACTGTCCTATTCACATTGACTGTTATTCTGCTCAAGCCATTGTATACCTATTTTAAAGGAAAAACAAACAGAAAAGATACCTGAGTCTTTTTGTTTTTGTTTTGCCTGGGATACTTTGTATGTTTGAAAGCTCTGCAAGATTTAAGGTGCCTGCCTGTTTTGTCTTATCGATTGTGTTCTTCAAATCTTCCAGGTCCAATTCGCCTCTGTCTTCACTCATCCCATTTATCCTTCACTTTTCCCCCACCTATTTAGGAAAGAAATAGGCCCCTAAATCACTAAGTAATTCTTCTTCTGTTTCTTTTAAGTCGCGTGCCATGCCATCCTAGCTTTTCAACCACAGAACTGACCGTGGCATTTTTTTCAGAAAGAAGTCACGCACTCAACTCAGTGCTAGAAGCAGATTTAAAACATGGTTGACCTCTCTCTTTTTAAGTGGCTAGAAGAGCATTTGTTCTTCTTTAGCTCAATGAGTCTTTTCACAGATTAACATCCCTAGAAACTGATTGGGAAAAATTATGTCCCTTTGCACACTTATCTCAGAATAAATCTGACACTTGGATTTACTTCTGAATTAATAAAGGCATACAGTTGCTTCCTTTGTCTGAAATGTTCATGGTTACTGCAAATTAAGAAGTCCTAATTTACTGATCACCAGGTTGAAATGAGCTAGTGAATTCACAAATCTTGGAGCACATTCTATTGAACTTTTGACAAGTAGGTTTAATTCATAGCCAAGAAACTCCTAATCTGCAAATCTGATTTTTCTAGCCCTTATTTCCCACCTTCTCTCTCCTCAATATTTTGACTAAAAAAGATTACCAAAGCTTACATATTTCTGTTTTGAATAATGTTTGGTCTTTCTTCTTTTCTACACCCATAGTCTGCCTCCAGTTTCTTCAGGGATGTGATGGACTGGGCCATGAACTTTTTAAGGGATCGGCTGGCTCTCTGGATCGAACAGCAGGGAGGCTGGGTGAGTGGCACAGTTGAGGATCCTTTGAGTGTTTCTCTTATAGCCAATATTTGAGAAGACTTTGTTAAAAATGTAGACTTAGGTCAGCTGTAGAACACAGCCTGGTTTAGGCATTGGACCTCAAGATCCATCAACCCCAATTAGCATGAATTCTCACTAATGGGAATTATCATATAGCAATATCTGGAAAGCCACAGGATCTCCAGAAGATCCCATGACCTGGAAGAGTTCAGTTCCTGATTAGAAAAAGTAGGGCAACCTTAAACAAAGCCATAATGCTGTTTCATTCATTTTACCTTAATGTGTTGTGGGAACCGAAGAATTGTGCTTTGTTCACTAAACTATGATGCACAACCTGGATGGTATACCTGACTCATGTGCTCATAAGAACCAAATCCTCTTAGCTGATCTTCCTTTTTAATAGCTCCATTTGTGTGGGTTTTTTTTAATGTATTCTGTTGATTGACTTGAAGAAACCACCGTTCATACGGATGTTGTTTTGAAACTGTTTGGGGCAGCTTCTTCCCAAAAAGTCCAACAGGGGGCAGACATGCCATGTCAGGCTAAACCCAAGTTAAAGACAAAGGTATCTTTGAATTAAACCTGACTGCAAGCAGCTACATGGATGTGTTTGTGGAAAGTGTCATCCAGTTCAAAATAATATAGACAATTTAGGAACATTAACGTTACCTGAAGAATTTGTGTTCCGTGAAGCCAGTTTGTCCACACCAAAGCTGGGCACGGAATCCTAAAAACTACCAGTTGTCTTTTAAAGAAATGTTTCTAGTCCTTAAGACAGTTGGGTGAATTATCTAAAAGTAGGAATTAATAGTAAGGGTTTTTTGTGGGAGTCCATGCAACTCTATAGCTACTTAGGAAAGCAGAAAAAATAAAATAGGCATATAACTTAATTTTACTTTAGAATTCATCTTTTTATTTTAAAAAAATAGCTTGATTTTTAAACAAAAATCACTACCTTGTTACTGATCCAAAACTCAACCATAAACAGATGCAACATATTTTCTTCCAAATGGTACAATGTTAATACAGATTTTTAAAGATACTGTTAATGTAATGTTTATGCAGTAGATTGATATACTACTCACTCAGCCTACATTTCCCCTGTTTCACTAGAGAGTTTGCTGCACAAGGACACCACCCCCCCCAAAAGCCTCATATGGACACCACCAAAATTTGCTACTGAGCTTTTATTATGAATGTGACATGGGGAAAAGTGTGAAATTGAAAATGTGTCTGGAAAATAATTATATCAAATAGCTATATTTTAAACTCATGTTATTATAAATGACATCAATCCAACGTTTCATTTTTTTTTCCCCTGGTCTTGCTCACAGCTTTTTGAAATGTGACTTTAGACATGTACCTAACATCATTGGAAGCTGCAGTGCAGTCTTCATTCTGTGATAAATGATTGATTGATTGATTCAATTTATATGCCGCTCTTCTCCGGAGACTCAGGGCGGCTTACAATGCGTTAAGCAATAGCCTTCATACTTTTGTATATACCTGCTTAGTAGGGCTTTCGGCCCCCCTAAGCGGTGTTCTTTTTTATACAAAGTCAGCTTATTGCCCCCACAATCCGGGTCCTCATTTTACCTACCTCGAAAGGATGGAAGGCTGAGTTGACCTTCAGCCTGGTGAGATTCGAACTCACAGTAATTGCAGGCAGCTGGCACTAAGTGCTACTTTAACAGCACTTTATGATGTTCCTATTCCCTCCCATACAATACAGGCGGTGCACCACTTACAGCCATTCATTGTTGCAACTACTCAAAGCTGCAACAACACTGAAAAAAAAAGTGACTTACGACCAGTCCTTGCACTTACGATCGTTGCAGCATCCCCACGGGCACATGATCAAAATTTGGGTGCTTGGCAATATATTTATACTTGTTGCAGTATCCCATTGTCATGGGATTGCCATTTGCAACTTTCCAAGGAGCAAAGTCAATGGGAGAGGCCAGATACACTGAATGACTGCTTGATTCACATTACAACTGCAGTGACTCACTTAACAACCACCTTGCTTTGCAATGGAAATTCTTCTCTCAGTTGTGGTTGTATGTTGAGAACTACCTTATCCCACCAAATATGACTCATTTATATGTCTCTCCTTCCCCCCCTCTCCCCCAGTGCCTGTTGCTTCCCCTGAATAGGTCATGAATGAGAAGCACACGGATCTGACTGGAGATGCTCTTGAATTAATTTACCACTTGTCAACATCCTCCCTTCTCCCTTTCCTTTTCTCCTTAACCGAAAGTTAAGGGAGAAAACAGCTCTGTTTGCTGCCTGCCAGCCAGCCAGTCATGGGGTAAAAATGGGTTGAGTTCCCTACACTTACAAGAGCTACACTTTTTCTAGCTTCGAAATTACAGCTGGCCAACCCACAAATTAGGATAAATTTTACCTCAGGCTACATTAAGAGCCATGTCAGGCATTGCAAAAGTGTTATTGAACTATTTCATGTCCCAACTTTTTTCCTTAATTCTACAAAGCAGTATTTAAATGATAGCACCGATGCAGTTTTTCCTAAACGGTGAGATAGGAATGTCCCCCAAATGTAATGATACTTTTCTGCTGTGAAATATTGCAGAGGTGAAACTGCAAAGGTTAGAGAACAAAAAACAGAAACTCTGTGGAAATAGAAAGGCAACAAAATACGGCTTGGGAAACATTTGTTGACTTTTCTCCTGCCAGGTTAAATATTTTTGCTACCCTTTGCATTCAAATGTTCCCATTCTTTTTTTTTAGAATGCTCTCCTAACTTTTTTCCCATCATAAGAACAGAAATCTGGAGAGATTGTTATTTCTCATTCCTGCTGTGTGGAAGGTCTACGAAAATTATTGATTCCTTTTGGGAAACCTTGGATGGATTTCACCCTGACCAGAAATAATAATAAAATGAAACTGTTGCTTGTTTACTTGTCTTGTGAGTCACTATAAGACAGACTTCATTTGAAGACAGGATACTTCAAAAACTGTTACGTCAGAAAACTTGCTGGAATATCTGTGGCCTGTAAGTATAGGTAGTCCTTGACTTACAGCAGTTCATTTAGCGACTGTTCAAAGTTACAACAGCACTTAAAAAGTGACTTATGACTGTTTTTCCACACTTACAACCATTGCAGAATCCCCATGGTCATGTGATCAAAATTCAGGCAATTGTCAGGCATATTTATGACAATTGCAGTGTCGCAGAATTATGTGATCCGTTTTTGTGACCTGACAAGTAAAGTCAGTGGGCAAGTCATATTCACTTAACAACCATTACCTGATTACCTTAACAACTGCAGTGATTCACTTAAGAACTGTGGCAAGAAAGGTTTTAAATTGGGGTAAAAATCACTTAACAAATGTTTCATTTAGCAACAGAAATTTTGGGTTCAAATGTGATTGTAAATCAAGGACTACCTGAATTTTCCACCTTGTCTTTTATATATAAATTTTTATTAGACAATTTTAAAGAGAACATAAAGATAATACTAATGAATACAGAATAAAAAGGTAAAGATTTTTCCTGTCCAGTTTTGTCTGACTCTAGGGGGCAGTGTTTATCTCTGTGTTTTTTAGCCAAGGAAACCAGCGTTGTCTGAAGACACTTCCATGGTCATGTGGCCAGCATGACTATCTGCCAAGAGCATGGAACACTGTTTCCTTCCACCTATTTATTTCCCTGCATTTTGCATGCTTTCGAACTCTGGGTGAGCAGGAGCTGGGTAATAATGGAAGCTCACCCCATCACATGTGCTCAGATCTTGAACCCGAGCTGTCACCTTTCCATCTGCTGAGCCATCACGCCCCATGAATACAGAATAAAGAGAACAGTGAAAGTGAAAAACAAAAATACAGAAAGAAAGAAATGATAGCAATTGAAAGAAGAAATTTCTAATTTCATAGAATCATAGACTAATGAGGCTAGAAGGGACCTTGGAGGTCTTCTACTCCAGCTTCCTGCCAAAAGTCTTGATGTCATCTTAGACAAATGTTTGTCCGGTCCTTCATGAAAACATCCAGTGATGGAGTACCCCAAATTCCAAGAGCCAAACTGTTGCCTAATAGTTCTTACTATCAGAAAGTTTGTCCTTATTTCCAGGTTGGATCTCCTGATGAGTTTCCACCCATTGCTTCTTATCCTGCCCTCAGGTGTTTTGGAGAATAAATTGATGCCTTCTTCCCTCTGGCAGCCCTACATGTATGGGAAGACTGCTGTTGACTCTTCACTAAGTAACAAAGAAAAGGTATATCCTATGTACACTCAGTCTTCTTAAACATTGCTATTTTGTACATTCTAGGCATTTGATTGTCTTCTGTTCTGAATTGAGCAGCATATCCTGAGATTTAGATGTTAACGATATTTTACTTCACTATGCTTCTTCAAAATTAAGACTTGTTGGGAAGACACCTTGCTCCAATGAGGCCAACCAGATTAATTTCACAGGCCAGATGCTTCCCACCCTCTGAAGACTTCAAGCATCAAATTCGTGATTCTTTGAACCTCAATGACAAAAAGATGTGTCAAGACAGATGGTTTTAACGAAGAGCAATCTGGGCAATGCAAAGATCCAACCCTCCACTCCCATTTGGTTTACCTGACTGGTACTACTTCTGACCATCTTTCCATATCCTGCCATAATTAAATTATGGCTTATGCTCTTCCCCATTTTCTCCATGCTGTCTTTCTGAATAGCCTCTAAGAGATTCTGCATGTTGGCCTTCAATTGGAAGAGACATCAGAGTTCTGGACGTGAACAATGGCACAATTGGAATTAACATGGATCTCACTTGGGAGAACATACAGTGATTCTACTTCCACAACCCCTTAGCCAACTTACGGCTCACTGTTTTCTTAGTCACTATCTTTTTCTCTGCATGGCTGGTCTTAGGAGGTTAAAAATGTAGGCAGCATTACAGAAATCATCCATTATATCAACATTTTGAGCTATTTGGAGCTTCTTCTTGGATATGAAAGGATATGAGGCCAGGAAACAAACTTTTGAAGCAAACCTCTTTGATTTGGAAATGGGCAGATTGAGCCCAGCCATTACTTCATTAGCCATCTTGAGTACTATCTTGAGTAGAAAGGCAGGGTGAGTATCAAAAACATAACAATACTGAAGAGCTGTGTAAGAAAGGCTTATCTGGCATAATTTTAACGACTTCAATAAGATGAAAAGTTCTGCAGTCAGCTACAGAATATGAACAAAGATCCTTAGAGTAAATATTCACCTTTCACCAAATGATTAGTAACTAAAACACAAGGTCCAAACTGGTAACTGGTCTCCTTTGGCTGAGTTTGCATATTCTGTTTATAACACCTGATCAATTTACACAAGGTTTATTCAACCTAATTTTTTGAATTATGAACGCATGGCGTTTAAGTCCTTGCAACAGGCTAAGCGAAAATGTAGCTTGCTGATTTTTGTTTCAGGATATTCCATAAACACAGTTTGTCTCCTCCTCCTTTAACAACTGGTTTAAAGAAAAGGGAAAACTGCCTTTATTATCTGAAGAAGCTGACTTCTTTCCAACAGATAGACTTCTAAGATCTTTAGGACATGCAAAGATAGACAAAAAGGCAGTGGAAAGACCTCGTATCTCTCTTCCGTGCCATCAGTTGTCTCAGCAAATCCATTGGCTGAGTGTGCCATTTGCAAACCGCCAAAGCCGAACTGCCGTCAGCAGAGTTTTTTCCTTGCCACCCTCAGCAAAATACCCGGTCCTTGGAGATTAAACCAAAAGGGTGGGGAGATAACGGGTTGCAACTCAAAATGATGTCATCAGTTAAGAAGTCTAATTAAGGCTATAGAGGCCTAACCATGAGAGTGGAAAGCTCTAATTCAGCAAGCTGCAGGGCCATTAGTGGCTTTTAATTAGCAATTAATAACTTCCACGCCTTGGGCCCAGGTTGTGGCCTTTGCTGACGGATCAACTTAGGAACAGAAAGGGTTAATATGTGCATATGTGTGCTGAGGTGGGAGGAGGAGAAGAAATTACATTCCCTCAAGGGTCAATGTGCAGCCAACTTGGTGTGGCCAACTCGCCATTGCCAAGTCGCTGCGGGACAGTTTGCTGCGGGACAAGAGTTACACTTATATCAAATAAATAGTCGAATAGAATCATTAAAGAAAGGATGCCAAAGGAGGGACAAAATGAAATGTGAATGACAAAAATTAAAATAGTTTTTAAATTATTTTAAATAATTAAATTGAATTGTTGAGTTGTCCTGTGGTAAGTTGGCTGTGGTGAGTGGGTCGCAGTGAATTGGCCGTGGTAAATTGACTGGGGCAGGTTGTCCCATGAAGGGGACAATCTCCTGCACTCTCCTGTAGTTTCCCAGGCTCTGGAAATTCAGTGGAGGCAAGCTACTGATGGACAGCAGGCTGATACAGGATTTTAGGGAGAGGCACTAATTGAAGATGGATCTGGGTGCCTCAAATGTTTTGACGCCAGTTAATCTAGTCCAAACAAGTTTCCTGATTGAATGGGAGGACGGAGAGTTTTGCACGTAGATCTTCTTAGCTCCCCCCCTCCACTCCATTTCACAGCTCTCTTGATGCTGACTCATGGTGATGAAACACCACAGCTTCATGTCCAGCACAACATGCAAAGCCTATCAAGGAAAACAACATGGATTCAAAGTAGAACCGTATAAGAAGGGAAAGATAATAAAGAAAAATAGCAAGTAGTGAAAAAGAAAATAGAAATTTTTAGAGAAGCGGTTCCTAATCTTCTTCAGCAATTATAAACACATTTATGTTATGTCCCCCTTCTCTCTAAGGTTGCATCCTAATTTTCTTCTTTCCATAAGCTGTCCTTTCTAATCTTCAAACCCATAAATCACAAGTTAATTTTTCTCTCTTTTTAAGCAAAACACAAAAATAAATATAGTTTTTCATCTTTTTCTTATCCAGCATTTCTCAACCTCCGCAACGGCCTCTCATACTGGCTGGGGATTTCTGGGAGTTAAGAAGTCCCCATCTCTTAATGTTGCTGAGCTTAAGAAACATTGCAACAAGTAATTTTTGTCATCAAAAACAACATGGATTCTGTGGAATTTGAAAAGACAGAAAGGTTTTTTTGGGGGGGGGGATTCAACAGGGAAAGGGGGGTAAATGAGAAGGTGGGCCTGGATAGATGTTAGTTACAAGATGCTGGGACTTGTCCTAAAATAGAATAGGGAAAAAGTTTCATGGCAGAGCAGTCCAACTATGCAGTATTGTTGATGACGGCTAAGCTCAAGTATCATGTTATGGTTTGTTGCGCAAATCACAGTTGCCTAAATTTGCGCAATATACTAAGCCACAAACCATGGTTTGCAAATCACAGTGACTGAGTCTAAGCCAGAAACACTACAAAACATATTATGATTTTACATGATGATGGTGATAATGGTTGATAATGGTGATGAAGTTATTCATTCAGCTGTGTCCAACTCTTGGGCGATTCTATGGGCCAAGGCTCTTCATGCCTTCTGGTCTTGTACTACTTCTACACTCTGACTGGTCACTATTTGATGGTGTCCGTCCACTGTGTCCTTTGGCAGCCTGGTTTCCTTTTACTCCTAACTCTTGCAAGCATAATTGCTTTCTCAAGTGAATTCCTCCACATGACATAGCCAAAATAAGTGAGATGCACATGGTTTTAAATAGAGGAAGTCCACAACTTACAAGCATAATTGAGATGGGAATTTCCATTGCTGAGCAAGGCAGCTATTAAATGACTTTGCACCCAATTTTACCTCTTTTGTCAGAGCTGTTAAATGAATCATGCAAATCAACACCGTTGTATTTGGGGTGGAGACCAGGCCCTTTAAGATTAAGAAGGAATCTGGGTTCCCCCATTGACTTTGCTTCTTGGAAACCAATTGAGAAGATTGCAAATGGCAATCATGTGATACCAGGACACTGCAACCATTGCACATACATGCTGGTTGCCAAGCCCCCGAATTTTAATCATATGATGGGATGCTACGATGGCTGTGTGAATATCTGTTAAAAGTCCCTTTTTTCGATGTCGTAACTTTGAACAAACAAACAAACCATTTGCTAAACAAATTGTTGTAAGTCGAGGAGTACCTGGAAACACACTTGCTGATAGTGACTTTTCAACTTTACAAGTAGTTTGTCTACTGAGGAGCTAAGTCCTGAAGCTGGGACTTCTTTTCTGTGTTCAAACCGTCAGTCTCTTCTGAGACTACAGTCCAGGAATGTCTGCAGGATGTGGTTAAATTAGTCAAGAAGCTGGCTGCCATGGCCTCACTCATAAAAAAAACACAGCTTGACTTTTCTGAAAACATCCTGCAGACAACTGTTACAGTTTCTTTCTATGTTCACTCAGAAGTCCTTTCAAAATGAACGTCTCTTCCTGATCAGTAGTCATGGATTTTTGAAGACCAACAAGTCCCTCGCAATGTGAATAGTGCCATTAATGTACATTGTAATGCACAGACTTGAGATGCTGCTTTTACACAAAGATATCACAGGACGTGTGTCATTGGTAAAGGTAAAGGTTCCCCTCGTACATAAGTGCTAGTCATTCCCGACTCTAGGGGGCGGTGTTCATCTCCGTTTCAAAGCTGAAGAGCCAGTGCTGTCCGAAGACGTCTCTGTGGTCATGTGGCATGATTAAATGCCAAAGGTGCACGGAACTTGATTTTGTTACCTTCCCACCAAAGGTGGTCCCTATTTTTCTACTTGCATTTTTTATGTGCTTTTGAACTGCTAGGTTGGCAGAAACTGGGACAAGTAACAGGAGTTCACCCCATTATGTGGCATTAGGGATTTGAACCAGTGAACTGCCGATCTTTCGATCGACAAGCTCAGCGTCTTAGCCACTGAGCCACTGTGTCCCTGTTTGAGATTATAGCTCAGGACTTTTGCACTCAAGGGGAGTCTATCCAGGGTCTCTTTCTTTAAACAGAAATGCATATTATTTAATATAGGCTAAAAAGTGGCAAATCACCCCGGCTGTATTTGGGCTGGGGACCAGGCCCTTTAAGATTAATAAATGGGCATGTTAGAAAACCTCTCTTTTTTTGTAGCAAGGTAGAGCAGCAAAACCTTGAACATTTCTTTCTATCTTTCACCAAACAAAATCAAGACAGTTTTATTTTGCGGTTGCTTCTTGTTTTCCACTTTCTCAGGAATGAGCAATTTTTTTTTCTGAAACTCCGTTCTTAATGGTCCATTATTCCTTCCCTGTTCCTAAGCTACACTCTTTCAGAAGAGTGCTAAGGGTTTTTTTTCCTGAAAAAAAGCTTAATATTGCCTTAACATCCTGATATGGCCATACTATTCTTTCAATACTACACTGGAAACATATAGATTACAATAGTCCTCAACTTGATTTATTGACTATTTACAATGGCAATGAAAAAAGTGTCTTTATGACCATTTTTCATATGACTGTTGTGGCATTCCCCTGATCATGTGATCAAAATCCAGATGCCTGGCAACTGACTCTTACTTATGACAGTTGCAGTGTCCCGGGGTCATGTGATCACTTTTTGGGACCTTCCAACAAGTAAGGTTAACAGGGAAGCTAGATTCACTTAATTGTGTTACTAGGGGCCTGAGTGGCGCAGTAGACTAAGGCACTGATTAACATTCAGCTGCCTGCAATTACTGCAAGTTTTAATCTCACCAGGCTCAAGGTTGACTCAGCCTTCCATCCTTTCTAAGGTAGGTGAAATGAGGACCCAGATTATGAGGGCAATAAAATGACTTTGTATAAATATACAAAAGTATGAAGGCTATTGCTTAACACATTGTAAGCCGCCCTGAGTCTCCGGAGAAGGGTGGCATATAAATCAAATTTTTAAAAAAACTTAACAACCGCAGTCATTCACTTAACAACTGTGGCAAGAAAGGTTGTTAAAGGTGGCAAAAATCAATGTCTCACTTAATAAGACAAATGCTGGGCTCAGTTGTGGTCATAAGTTGAGAACTACCTGTGTTAATAAAACAGATCAGTCTGAAAAGCAGAAGATATTGTGGGTTGGTATACACACCGCAATTAGCTAATAACAACACAAGCTTGTGTATTTGTTTCAAGACAGGACTCCTAGATTAATATATATTGTTGCCTAAATTGGTGCCCTACCAGTGAGTGCTATTGTAAATTCTTTGTTGGTTTGGGATGGAAGTTGTAGCGCCATCCATCCAGAGGACTCCTGTTTAAAAATAGTAAACCTGGAAATAAATGGATGGTCACCCTCAGACTACAGATGGAAGATCCACTTTGAATGTTTCTGGATAAAAAAATGAAAACAAAACAAACCCCTTCAGTGTTGTAACACACATCTAAATGTAGATATTTTATTTTGAATACAAGAGAAGTAGCACTGCACCAAAGATCTTTTATTAATTGATCTCTTTTTTTTTCTTGAAAAGGTACAGAGTCTCCTGCTTGAGTAAGGGGTTGGACTAGAAGACCTCCAAGGTCCCTTACAACTCTATTCTGATTGATTGTTATGTGAAAGACCTGCTTACTAATGCTTGAAAGGTTGCCAACCAAAATTCACAAGACCTTCTCCTCTAACATGCAGAAATCATTTGGGAACACATTCAGTAAGCGAAGTTCCAACCCTGATTTATGTTCTTCATATATTTCCACGGCCTTTTTGAAAAAACACCAAGTTGATGTCTTTCAAAAAGTGATCCACTACGGTGGATCCCATCACATAACTCAAACCCTGTTTGTTTCTTGGAGAGGGTCACGCAATGGCAGGAATCTGGTCTGATCCCACAGCAGATAGAGATCACAAGTTATCCTGTTGGCAAGACAAAACAATTTTGCAATGGGCTATAGTCTTCGTGGGATTTCTAAGGTTGGAAAGAGAATAAAGACACTATGGTTAAGTAAAAAGGTCCCCTTCCTTATAGGTCACCTGTTGAGACCTCAGTGGCCACCCGACTTTCGGAACAGCCTCCCATCTGAGATCGGATTTCACCTTCTGGAAGGTCATGAAGACGTGGCTCTCCCCTCAAACATTGGATTAACATGAGCCTTTTGCTGGGAGGCTGTTTGGTCGGGTTATTGGCCTGGGTTATTTCTCATTTTATGGACTGTTGCAAGCAGCCTAGAATTATGCTATGAGATAGGTAGCCACGGAAGTCTAGTAAGCAAGTAAATAAATCCAAGGGGTTAACGTTCTTTAGTTACTATAGAACCGCGGCAATAAGGATTTTGTTTCTCAACTTCTAGTGGACCTTCGTCTAATAATTGTAAGAAAACATCTAGTCCTCAAGATGCCCCTAACAGTTGTTTTCATTTGCTCCATGCACACAGCTATTCTATCCAGATGAGGAAGCTCCCAGGTCCAATCCAATCAGAATAGAGTTGGAAGGGACCTTGGAGGTCTTCTAGTCCAGCCCCCTGCTTAAGCAGCAGGCCCTATACCATTTCAGATAGGCAGTTGTCCAGTCTCTTCTCAAAAACCTACAGTAATGAAGCACCCATAACTTCTGAATGCAAGCCGTTCCACTGGTTGATTGTCCTCACTGCTAGGAAGTTTCTGCTTAATTCCAGGTTGCTTCTCTTCGTGATTAGTTCCTATCGATTGTTTCTTGTCTTACTTTTTGGTGCTTTGGAAAATAAGTTGACCCCCTGTATTTTGTGGCATCCCCTCAAATACTGGGATACTGCTATCCTATCAGGTTAAGAGTGAGGAACGACATTAACTGTGAAGCCCTTCCCCCACCCTCATTTAGGGAGCGGGAAGGAGACCGTCTGCATGCTGTGTCACGTGAATCGAGAAGGGCGGGCGCTAGGACTCGGGGGCTTCCTCCGCCCAGACTCCACCTTTAGCAAATCTCCGGCCTGAGCTGGCGAGATCGAGTGGTCAGCGGCGGCTGCGCACGTCCTTCTGGATCGATCAGCCGCTTTATAAAAGGGGCGCGAATCCCTTTGTCCCGCAGAACTCGGTTCCTGCTTCAACAGTGCTTGAACGGAACTGGTTCCACCGCCTTTTCTATTCTTTTTTCCCCCGTTTTGGATCGCCTCTTTCCTCCTTCCTTGAGTTGAAAACAGACGAGGGAGCGACTCGCTGCTTGCCGATCTTCCTCCTCCAGCAGGATCTCCTTGGGCCGGACCCCTCTTCCAGACCACCGCAGAAATGGACTCCCAGATCCGCCAGAACTACCACCGCGACTGCGAAGCTGCCATCAACCGTATGGTCAACATGGAGCTGTATGCCAGCTACGTTTACCTCTCCATGGTGGGTAAGGGGGCAGGAGGAGGCACGGGGCAATTTGCGTAGAGGCAGTTTGGTCAAATGGTTAGCCAGGAGCCTGAGTTCTAGTCCCACTTTAGCATGCAAATCAGCTGGGAGACTTTGGGTCAGTCCCTTTCTAATTTGACCTACCTCAAATTAGAGGTAGGTTGTTGTGGGAAAATAGGAGAAGTGCATTAGAATAGAATGAATAGAAATGAATAACAAAGTTGGAAGGGACCTTGGAGGTCATCTAGTCCAACCCCCTGCTCAGGCAGGAAACCCTATACATATTACGTAAGTTCGGCGCTTAGTTATAAAAATGAAGGGGGATCTAGAGCAGCCTGCCTCCGCACC
Organism: Ptyas mucosa; assembly: GCA_012654045.1. Lineage (NCBI taxonomy): Eukaryota > Metazoa > Chordata > Lepidosauria > Squamata > Colubridae > Ptyas > Ptyas mucosa. Next base: position 4,018,212 of record WNWU01013574.1, read on the forward strand.
CCCTATCCCCAGCCTATCTTAGGGTGGTGGGAGTTTATCCCTTTCCCCACCTGGAAGTCTGTGCGAGGCTGATAAAGAGAGGCGTAGTCGGGGCTCCACCTCAGGCGGTTAGTGCAGTAATCTTGGCTAAGTAACCTAAAGCGCCTTTCTTTCGCTGAGCAACTTGTTCTGTAGGGAAACTATTAGAGAATTGTTCTCTTGGAAAAGAAATGGTGGCGACCGGAAAGGCTCAGAGGAGTTAGATTCGGGGAAGAGGTAAACAACACCGAAGCTAAACCTTTTGCACACGCACGTGCGTTTTAGACGAACGGGCGCTCTGGAAAGCGAAGGAAAGGCGCAACCCGCCTCCTTACTGACGTACAGCTCTATCTTAAACGTTAGAAATTAGCTTACCTGAGGATGATGCATCTCGCATAGTTTCAATCCAGGCAGTCTCTCTCAACCGTGCCAATTTTAAGATGTGTGGACTTTCAACTCCCAGAATTTTCCACCCAGCAGTGAAGTCCACACATCTTAAAATCGCCATAGTTGTAGTCCAGTATTTCTCAATCTTTTAACAACTTTTACGATCTGGGGACTGAGGAATTCTGGGGACTGAAGTCCAGCATATCTAAAAGGTTGAGAAATGCAAGGGCACACAAACTATGCTGCTTGGAACCTCCTGAGTTCTGTGATAATCTAGTGATTCAACATGACAGTTTATAATCATAAAATGTTAAGATCTTTATTCCTTTGTTTCATTTAACTTTGAGAAATGTTCTTCAGGTATGTCAAGTTTGAAGAATGTCAGTTTCTTTAGACCATCTCCATGCTGACTGGGGAATTCTGAGAGTTGAAGTCCACTCATCTTAACATTGCCAAGTTTGAAAAACACTGGGGTAAACTATAGATTAACCCTGGTGCTACTATTCTTCTTGTTCCAATCCTGCTGTCTTTTCTCATTTGTCCAAGGAGCCGTTGGATGGATCTACACCAGAAATATAGAGATAAGCCTACTGGAGCACAAAGACAGATTTCTGTTTCTTTCTGCAGGCTTCGTATTTTGACCGGGACGATGTGGCTCTTGCAAACGTCTCCAGCTTCTTTCGGTCTCAGTCACATGAGGAGAGGGAGCACGCTGACAAGTTGTTGAAGTTTCAGAGCCAGCGTGGGGGCCGGGTCCTCCTACAAGATATCAAGGTATAATAAGCATGGCCCAAACTTCTGCTTCTCTAAAAGATGTTGAGAAAATAGTATTTTTCAGTCTGGCTGCCTTCCAGATGTTTTAGGCTTAAAAATCTATTACTCCATGAAATTCTGTGGGGGGACATTGGGGTAACATTAGGCTGGAAGGATGTCCCAGAAATGACAACTCTGTCCAGGTGCTGATTAGGAAGATTAAGAAAAAATGTTTCAAAGAGATTCCATTTTAATTAACTCATCAGAAGTACGACTGAGAATTTCCTCTTATATTTTTCAAACATCTGTTCAATTAGTCCTTGACTTACGATCACAATTGAGCCCAAAATTTCTGTTGCTAAGCGAGACAGTTCTAAATGAGTTTTGCCCCATTTCACGACTTTTTTTTGCCACAGTTGTTAAGTGAATCACTGCAATTGTTAATTAAGTAACAAGGTTGTTAAGTGAATCTGGCTTCCCTATTGACTTTGCTTGTCAGAAGGTTGCAAAAGGGGATCACATGATCCCGAGACCCTGCAACCGATGAGTGAGTTGCCAAGCAACTGAATTTTGATCATGTGATTATGGGGATGTTGCGATGGTTGTTAAGTTTGAAAAACAGTCAAAAGTCACTTTTTCCGATACCATTGTAGCTTCAAATGGTCCCTAAATCAACTGTTGTAAGTTGAGGAGTACCTGTATTTACCCCAGGTTAACATTAAATATGCCTTTCTGAATTTAGTGTCATTTCTGATTTGCTTGGTCTTGCTAGCTATTCTAAGCCTATGGTCTATGTGGCTCTGCTGAGTTTGATGGAAATTCTAGTCGCAGAAGATTTGGGGAAGGGGGTGTTATAGGATGCCTATAGCAAGATTGGCAGGCCTCCCTGAATCTGGGTTTATATATCACACTGAGCCATAATGGCTGTATTCATACAATGCAATCAACCTTGAATAACTTAAACTATGGTGAATCAGTTAACTACGATTGATATCCACAATGCAAGGGGCCTACAAGGTTTTGCAGATCCTTAAAAACATGGCTTGGCTCCAAGGCCTGGAGTTTGCTTTTGTTTAGGCCCCTGGGGATTTTTTTTTATTTTTTTATTTTTGGTAAGGGAATGTGCGTTAAGCCTGTTTCCACACATTCCTTTCTTTATTAAAAAAAAAGTTGCTTTATTTATGTAATCTTCCCAGAATCATTAGGCAGTCACACAGACTTCTAAATTTAATAAACACATTTGACCATAAACTGACTATGCTATTTGGGTTTGATCAAGTCATGCATTAATGTGCATTTGGCTAGTCATGCAAACTCAGCCGTTGTTTGGGGTTGGTTTAGTATTATTTATTTGTATCCTCCCCTTTGTTATTTTTACAAATAACTCACGGTGGCGAGCAGAGCCAGCACATCTTCCTCCTCCTAATTTCCCCACCACAACACGTCAGCTTGTGATGTGTGTGGAGCTGAGAGAGAGTGACTGGCCCAAAGCCACCCAGATGGCTTTTTTGGCTAAAACAGGACTTGAACTCATGGTTTCCCACGTTTCTACCCTGGTGCCTTAGCCACTAGATCAAACCAGGCATTGTTATCTATGAACTATCCAACTTTGGTGTGTGAACTCTGGTCTAGCATAATAGGTAAACAGCAGGCCTGTGCCAACCCCCAATTAGCCTTGCCAAAGTTCTTATTGTGGGATCAAACGTATCCAGCCATAAAAAGAATAGCTACAAGATCTAAACAAGTTGCTTTCCCTCTACAGAAGCCCGAGAAAGATTCTTGGGGGAGCATCCTGAATGCTATGGAAGCAGCACTCCAGCTGGAGAAGAGTGTCAACCAGGCCCTTCTAGATTTGCACCGTTTGGCGAGTGACCAGGGAGACCCACATGTGAGTCTTATGATTGGGAGTATTATGATCAGGATTCTTACCCCTCACCACCAAATTCCCGCCAGGGGCTCATGTGACCAGTCTAAGTAAGATTCCTTTGCGCGCACACACAAAGTTGGCTGAAATGCTCTTTCACTTCATTCAAGGGAAAAATAGAAGAGCCACTGTAATGTAGCTGAAGTGATGGTATGGGAGATAAGAGAGCAAATTAACAGTAAAAACTCCATGCTGTGATTTAATGGCGATCCACAAAGTCCCTTCAAAGCTGTAAATCTGAGACTTGGCACCAATCCAATTTGAGCCCTGTGTTAGATTAATCATGTACTTTTTGAAGAAGTAAATGAGCAAAGTTAATGAACGGGTGTGTGGTTAGAATGATGCTGACCCTAGAGCAGGATTTTCCAACTGTGGCAACTTAAAAATAGATGGACTTCAACTTCCAGAATTCCCCAGCCAGCATGGAGAATTCTGGGAATTGAAGTCCACGTATCTTAAAAGTTGCCAAGGTTGAAAAACCCTGCCCTAAACACTGAGACTGCAAGCAGCGTATAACTCTGTTGTCTGTATTTCTTTCCAGATGTGTGACTTCTTGGAATCTCATTACCTCGACGAGCAAGTCAAAGCTATCAAAGTCCTGGGCGACTACATTACCAATCTCCGGCGCTTGGGTACATCCCAGGGAGGGCTTGGAGATTATCTCTTTGACAAGCACACCCTAGGAGAGAGCAGCAGCAGCTGATTTCACCACCTCCCCAATTCCTGGGAGTCACTTCCCATGAACCCACAAAAACCAGCCCATATCCATCACTTTTGCTATGCCCCAATCAAGGAGGGCTCCTACCTGCCATCTCTCAGTTGGCATGCATCCAATAAACAAGGGTTCATCTGTTTAACTTTGGTGTCTGTGTGTGTACTTGTACATAGAAAGTTGGTTGGGTGGCAATGGGCCAGTCACTCACTCAGCCCAAGCTACCTCATGGGACTCTAATGGTGGGGAAATTTAAAGGAGGGACATTAGGTTTATTGGCTACCATAAAGTGATAAAAGGCAGGCTAAAAATCTAATAAATAAACTAGATAAACTAGATAAATAAACTAGATAACAGAAAATGTTATTTTCTTTCAATAGATTTTCATAAAGGTTGGCCTCCACAATAATGAAATTCTATTGCTTGAAATCCTAATGAGTTAAAATGTGGCTTATAACTTACCTCTTCAAAAGGAAGAAGGGACTTTTATTGAAACTTTTTTCCCCCTGGCTGTTGATACAGCCCTAGGCTGATTTCTTGTCTTCTACACAATGGGATGTGTTTGTATAGTATCTTAATTTATATTGCAGGTGTTAGGTGTCAAATTGTACCGATTCTATTTTCTAATTCTTTGGGCTAAACCAGAGGTTCCCAATCTTTTTCGGTTTGCGGCTCCCATAACACTTCGGATTTTTTCCGCGGCTCCCTTAATAGGTACATCCGATTTTTTTTAATTTTTGACTTTTTAAGGATTTGGAAATCTACTTTTTAGTTCGTTAAGGTTAGGTTATTGAAAAATAAATTAAACACGAGCTTTAAATTCACAATTTATTGAACATTGTTTAATGATTTGAAATTATTAATGGGATGGATGGGCTTGTTCGCTGCACAACTTCTCAAATCTTGGAATAAAATTGGAAATGGCGACTCTCATTTCTTGCTCGACGTTAATTTTCGAGCGATATTTACTTTTTATTACCGCGACTGCCGAAAATCCAGCTTCGCACAAATAGGACGTTGCAAAAGGAATTAATATTCTTAGGGCTTTGCAATTAAGCAGTGGGTATTCCTCTTTTACTGATATCCAAAAATCAGAAAGTTCCATGCTAACAAATTTTAACTTCAATGTTGTATCGCAAGACAACTCAATAAGAGATTCTTCTTCTGTAGAGGTAAATCCTGATGGAGCCTTGGCTCTAAATGGGTCTTGAATCCAAGTAAATTTTTCAATGTTATCTGCTTCAAAGTATTTTTCGAACCATTTGATAAGCTGAGATAGATGATCTTCAAAAAGAGATTTTAAATTGCAAGACAAACTGATTTCATTGGAGGTTAAAAACTGGTGCAACAAGGGAAAGCAATCATTAAGATCATCTTCATTAATTTTTAGTTTCCATAGCTGTAATTTTTTTCTGAAAGCTGAAATCTTTTCTGTTAACTTTACAATGTGCATATTGCGTCCTTGTAAAGAGAGATTCAACGCATTCAACTTTTCAAAGATATCACATAGGTATGCGAGTTTAATCAAAAAGTCTGTTTCTACAAAGTGTTTGGCATACTCATGTTTTTCTTCTTCAAGGAAAGTGTATATTTCTTGCTGTAATTGGAACGTACGAGACAATACACCCCCGCGAGAGAGCCATCGTGAGTGGCAGTAGTACAACAAAGATGTGTATTCAGCTCCCATATCTTCACACATTCTTTTAAAAAATCTTGCTTTCAGTGGCCGAGTTTTTATATAGTTTACTATATTTACCACACGTTCTAAAACTATATTTAGTGGAGGACTTATATACTTTGATGCAAGTGCTTCTTTGTGAATGATGCAATGGGTCCAAACTGAATCTGGAGCTTTCTTTCGAATAAGCGCCTGCAATCCTCCATAAGAGCCGGACATCGAACGACCACCGTCAGTACAGACGCCAACGCACTTTGTCCAGTCTAAATTATTTTCAACCATAAATATATTCAGGATCTCGAACAAATCCTGAGCCTTTGTACTTCCAGTAATACTTTTACAAAAGAGAAGGTCCTCAACGATTGAATTACCATCTAAGAATCGTACGTAACAAATCAAGTGTGCGTCCTTATTATTGTCTGTGGCCTCATCGAGTTGCAGTCCATATTCACTTCCTTTTAATTTTTCAATTAATTGTGCATTGAGATCCTCCCCCATGTGCTGAATTCTGCGACTGATTGTATTGTTAGACAAAGGGACATTTGAAAGTAGTTTCCCCGCCGACTCACCAATCATAATGTTCACTAAATCTACAGCAGCCGGTAGAATGAGTTGCTCTGCAATAGTATGGGGCTTTTTACACTTAGCAACTCTATATGCAACTTTGTATGATGCTAGCAAAGCATTATTTGGTATTGACATATGTTTATAAATGCTGCTTTTTTGTTGTTTTAATTCAATTAACTTTCTTTTAAAAAAGTTGCGAGGTTTACCAACAAAGTTAGAATGGTTGGTTTCTAAATGTCGTTTTAACTTACTTGGAAGCATACAGTCCGGTGCCAAAACTTTCATGCACAATACACACTGTGGTCTCTCTTTATCATTTTCGTTTATTGATGTAAAGCCAAAATCCAAGTAACTGTCGTCATATTTACGACGTTTTCGCTTCTCGGAACCCTTGCCACTAGTTTGTGGAACTTCGTCTATAGATTTAGCACTATCTTGATTATTCAAGTTTAATAAGAATTTGTCCATTTTAGGGTGATCAGAAAAATAGCTTTTGAAAAGTAACTTAACCACCACACTATTAAGTTAGCCCAACAAACAAAAACTTATGCGAGCACTGAGAAGGTGATAACAAACGAATAGAAATCCGACTTGTAACTGCGCATGCGCACTAGACGTTTCAGAAATGGCGCATCAGCGTTAGACCCAGCGGGCGCAGCGGCGCCCTTATGACGATAGCGCGGCTCCCCAGGGAGCCGCGGCTCACACTTTGGGAATCACTGGGCTAAACTATAAATCCATCATCTCTGTCTTTGTACTGGATCATATACTTAAGTGGGGGAAAGAAGGAAAACAAATGTATATAAATCAGCTGGTATAATGCTGTCTGCAGCATTCCTAATGCTGTTCAAATTCTCTTACCACAAACCTCTTCATGTTCCCGTTCCTTAAATAATTCTTAACATGACTGGCAAATTAAGACAAGTTTTAACTCACATTGTGCAAAGCAAATGCTTGAAGTCTGCTCCAGACAATACCATCACAATAGATACACAGACAGCCCAGATATAAAGCTAGATCATATGATCCAATATGCAGAAAAATTAAGTAATTTAAATGAGGTGGGAGATACCAAACTTCTCAAACTATTTTGCTGTTTTGTGACTGCTTCAATTCCTCCTCCCATTCCATGAAAGAATACAGAAGCTACTAGGACAGCTCGTGTGCCTTTGCTATGAAAACCACCCATTTTCTGTACAACTGGACTGAAGTTTAGACTTCAACTTGATGAGACAGATTTAATAATTGGCCAGAACAAAGGGCTTCTTTATATTCTCTATAGGGCTTTAATTATGATTGTAGTTTAATTACTGAAATATTTTAATTGAACAACAACAAAAAAGGAAAAAACCACCACCACTAGGGCATGTTAAGATTTTATTATAAATGAAAGCAAACCTCAAGCATTTGTGGTATGATACATGTCTGTTCTGGTAATTTAAGAAGGAAAAATAAATTAAATGTAGCCCTGATTGAAGTTTATGAAATGCTGAACTGTATGGAGGACAATTTTCTCTTATTAGAACTTGGGCTGATTGGCAGTAAGTGTAGGATCAAAAACATCTTTAAACAATGCACAATTAATTTATCCAGCAGTTATCTTTTGCAATTATACAAGGCCTTAAACTACCATAGAAGAAATGAAGAATGAGCATACTATTGATAAATAGTCTGATTGCCACATCCACAGACAGAAAAAAATGTAACTGAATGCCACAGGTTGAAGACAAATTGCAAGGGAGAACATTTATTATTTAATGCCTGGGTTTTCAAATAAGTTCCTATTATGAGGAGGCCCTGCTACCATTTCAGAAGACAAAGGAAGTAAGTTTAGGTAACATTTGAGGAAGTGAGATATGTTGCTCATTCATTAGGCCTACCTAGGCTTTCCATTAAAAAATGAATACTGGGTGATTTTCAAATTTTGCCTTCGCTGTTCCAGATAAAGCCGTCTGCAGTCAAAGATAGTATGCTAGACTAGATATGTGGGTATGAAGCCCAGCCTTGTGAGTTAGTTCTCTTCTTATTTTCCAGCCAAAGTACGATCAGTTTCAGACCCAAAGGTGCTTTTTTCAGGAGGCAACTCGACTTCCTTGTTTTTTCTTTTGAAGACGTTTTGCTTCTCATCCAAGAAACTTCTTCAACTCTGATAGGATAGTGGGGAATGGAAGGATTTATATTCCTTGCAGGCAGCTGGTAATTTGCACTCTTTAGAGAGTCGCTGAAGCACTTGGAGATTTATCTGTGTCCTCGGGGTCACCTGAAGAAGAAGAAGCTGAAGAAGCTTCTTGGATGCGAAGAGAAACATCTTCAAAAGAAAAACCAAGGAAGTCCAGTTGCCTCCTGAAAAAAGCACCTTTGGTCCAATCATGACCTGGATGACTGAGCATCTCTACAGACAATCAGTTTCAGAATACTCCATTGTTTCCTCCTTCTCGTATGGTCCCTTTTGTAGATACACACTGTAAGACAATGGCCCCCAACTTTTTGGACACCAGGGATCAGTTCCATGCAGAGAGGTTTTTCCCGCAGACTGGAGGGCAGCGGTGGGTTGCTCCCGGTTCGGCCCGGTTCGGCCGAGCCGGTAGTGGTGACGCTATTACGTCACTGAACCGGTTCTCTTTCTTCGGGAGCTGAGCCCTCCCGCCTGCCCCCATGTTATGCCGACCTTATATTTCTTCTTTTTTCACCCAGCTGAGAGGTGCAGCAGAGCGGATTGCCGCACCTCAGCTGGGCAGATTCGCAACGCGCTTGTGCAAAGTGCAAGTTTGGCGCTCAGGCAAATGAAGCGAGCATGCACGTGGCGAACGCGCACAAAGCGCGCGACTGAAAAGGTGATCACATGTGAAGTGCGCGCACAAAGAGAACCGGTAGTAAAGCTGGTTAGAACCCACCCCTGCCTGAGGGGCCGTTGTTTCACATGCTGCCTGCATCCCGCAGATCAGGGTTTGCTTGTTTCCGCAGCCCTGTTTTTAGCGTGCCACGGATCAGTGCTGGTCCATCGACCAGGGCTGGGGATCCCAGCTGTAAGATGTTCAGACTGAAATGGGTGGTTTCTGGTCCTGCTAGTTTTGCTTTTTAATACCAACACTTACTTCTGTACTTAAATCACTCTTTCAGTTCCTGAAAATCATTGTTACTTCCTTCTTATGTACATTTATGTACAAATGGGCCATTTTGACTATTTAAGGTTCCCTATTCACCCGGCAGTTGGGAAAGATTGAAGGCAAAAGGAGAAAGGAACAGCAGAGGATGAGATGGTTAGATAGTGTCATTGACACAGTGGGTGTGAGTTTCGGCAAACTCTGGCAGACAGTGGAGGATTTGGGGGCCTGGCATTCTATGGTCCATGGCAGGGATCTCCAACCTTGGCAACTTTGCTGGCTGAGGAATTCTGGGCGTTGAAGTCCACAAGTCTTAAAGTTGCCAAGGTTGGAGACCTCTGGTCCATGGGGTTGTAAAGAGTCAGACATGATTTAGCAACTGAACAAACACAAAATTCACTCCTGAACTCTGGAAATGAAAGGAAACTTTTGAGACCTTGTTTGCTAAATCAAATACCGCTTTGGAGTCATTTTTCCCTCCTTCCTGGCTGTCATGACACGGCTTGGTTGCAAAATGGCTGCTAACCTAACTGGATTTCAAATAATAAATGGTATTTTTAGAAGGCTTCTTATATTCGGGGAGGGGGGGGAGAAATACCATGTAGTTAGAATTATCAGATCAATTTTTAAAAAGTTTTAAATTATGTCCCATGGAAAAATGTGAAACTAGCAGAAAGCATGAAAGAATTGACAAACTGCATGAATTTAACAAAAGGCAGTGCATTGAATACAATGTCATGTCAGTGACAAAGTATGACTTTCAACATTCAACATTCATCTCTCATCACTAGCCAGCATGGCTGTAAGCCAAAAACAATGGATGCTGAACTGCACCTCTGGAAGACCATAATTAATGACTGAAGAAAAGACAATGGCTATAAGGAGTCCTCGACTTACAACCAAAATTGAACCTAACATTTCTATTGCTAAGTGAGACTGCTGTTAAGAGATTTTGCCCCATTTTATGATCTTTCTTGCCTCAGTTGTTAAGTGAATTACTGCAGTTGTTAAATTAGTAACACTAATGTTGTACAGTTAATCTGGCTTCTCCATTGACTTTGCTTGTAAGAAGTCACAAAGGGGATCACATGATTCTGGGATACTGCAAGTATGATCAATATGATCCAGTTGCTAAGAATCTGAATTTTAATCATGTGACTATGGAGATACTGCAATGGTAATAGATGTGAAATACAGTCATAAGTTACTTCTTCCAATGCCATTGTAACTTCAAATGGTCACTAAAAGGATGGTTGAAAGTCGAGGATTCTTTAACAAAAGTGGCAACATACAAAGAAAACCAATATAAAATATTATACAGATGGCACCTAGTACCTGCGAGATTAGCAAAAATGTATCCAAATGTAAGCCCTAAATGTTGGCAGTGTGGATATCACCAAGGTATCTTCTTTCATATGTGGTGGTCCTGTCCCAAAGCAAAGAGGTATTGGAGAAAAATACAAAATTGGCTACAAAAATCAACTAATGAAAAAATTGAATTGACACCTGAAACATTTCTCCTGGGAATACTAAAGACTAAATACGGGGAAAAAAGAAGATATTTAATTATACATATACTCACTGCAGCGAGAATAGCATATGCCCAATATTGGAAAGGAAAGGATACACCACCAGAGGAACATATTATTCAGAAAGTTTTAGAATGTGTCAAAATGAACAAATTAACATTAAAAAGAGGATTCAGAATATTACACGGAGTGGGATGATTGGTACAGGTGGATTGATAACCGAATAAAGAATAGATGAAAGTTAATACAAATCTTAAGATATATATATGAATCTGGAACTATGAAACATAAAGGAAGAAACGATCTAACCTGTGCAGAAAAGTAACACTGTCTGACTGATTATATTGTATTGTACTTTAATAAATTTCAATAAAAAATTTAAAAAAAAGAGAGAGAAAGTTGAGGATTCCTGTACTGGATTGATTGAGCCTTGGAACTGCCTTAAAGCAGTGTTTTTCAACCTTGGTAACTTTAAGATATGTGGGCTTCTTGGGGAGTTCTGCTAGGAAATTCTGGGAGTTGAAGTCCACATATTTTAAAGCTCACAGAATTCAGAAACACTGGCTTGAAGATTGTGGAAGTTGATGCCAAACCTGGTTCTCAGTTATAAAGAGCAGGATTAGCCAAAATTATTCCCCACCTCATGTGAAAGACCAGATGCTCATCTTACCCACCCTACCTGCAGAATCTGATCAGCTAGTTTTGGCTCATCATTGAAGACTGGATCATATTTAGTGCAGAATAGGCCTCAGAATATGTCTGTGAGCTTGTGCACAAGCACATACAATGTACACAAACCATTGTTCTTCAAGAAAGGGGCAATCAGAAAAGGGCTAAGAGGAATTGGTAGCTCTTCCCAGATATTGTAGTGAGTAGAGTAGAGTAGAGTAGAGTAGAGTAGAGTAGAGTAGAATAGAATAGAATAGAATAGAATAGAATAGAATAGAATAGAATAGAATAGAATAGAATAGAATAGAACAGAACAGAACAGAATAGAATAGAATAGAATAGAATAGAATAGAATAGAATAATGAGTTGGAAGGGACAGTGGAAGCCTTCTAGTCCAACCCCCTGCTCAGGCAGGAAACCCTATACCAATGATGACTAACCTTTTTGCCGTCGCGTGCCAAAAGCGAGGGGAGCATGGGGGTGTCATGCATGTGCTGCCCATACCCATAATTCAATGTGCCCCACCCCCCACGCATGCACACGTGACCCCCCCTGGCATTCCCCCTGCTTTTGGCATGTGATGGCATGGTAGGCCCAGTAGGCCCGTTTTTCACCCTATCCCAGGCTCCAGAAGCTTTCTTGGAGCCTGGGGAGGGCAAAAACAGTCTTCCCCACATACCTCTTCGGAGGCCAGAAATGACCTGTTTCCAAACTTTCTATGGGCCCAGAAGGCCTGAAAATCAGCTGGCCAGTGTGCACATATGCACTTTAGCTGAGCTAGTGCAACATTCACGTGCCCACAGATATAGCTCCGTGTGCCATCTGTGGCACGCGTGTCATAGGTTCGCCATCACGGCCCTATACCATTTCAGACAAATAGTTGTCCAATATCTTATTCAAGGCTTCCAGTGTTGGAGCACCCAAAACCTTTGGAGGAAAGTCCTTCCACTGATTAATTGTTCTAATTGTCAGGAAATTTCTCCTTAGTTCTAGGTTGCTTCTCGCCTTGATTAGCTTCCATCCATTGCTTCTTGTTCTGCCTTCAGGTGCTTTGGAGAATAGGTTGACCACCTCTTCTTTGTGGCAATCCCTGAGATATTGAAACACTGCTATGATATTACCCCTAGTCTGCCCCCAACATATTGAGAAATGCCCCCATTCCACTGGGCCTAGAGTTGCAGTCCACCATGTAGGACAGAGGGCTCCTAAATTTCAGGGATTTTAAGGAGTTGGTCACTGAACCCATTCTATGGAGCCACGTAACAAAAATAAAGGTTTTGTCTTCACCCCACTGGGATCCTCAAAAAAACCTGCATCTTGTCCAATTAAAAGAAAAGAGGTAAGCTGTGATGTGAAAAAAAATTGCCTGAAATCCTTAAATGTAGCTAACTTTCAGAGCTAGACAGCACTGAATCTAAAGGAACAAAAATTGTAGAGTCAGGTGACCGGCAGTTATTCCTGTATAGCAAAATACTCATTCAACTGTGTCCTCAAAAGCACACTGTTAAAAGCCTCCCCTTAAACATTGCCCTTTAGACAAGTTGGGTTACAATTGAAAGCAAATTCTAGCTTGCATGACAAGAGGTGTGTCAGTGATAAAAACCCTGGAATTACAATTCTTTGCACAATGTATCAAGCGTATCTCCTTGGATTTTATCAGCTGGGGAACAATACATGTTTTATTTTGTCGCCTAAACCAATTACAAAGCCTTCCCTCCCACTTCTCTTCTCCTTCACCTAATTTTTATGGTTCCATCTGTCTTGTAAAGGAACATGTGAACTCACAGCCACTGTTTTTTAGTTTGCTTTGTCAAGAAAACTGATGGAATTTAAGAAGAGCAAAAGGAAAAGATATTTGCCAATATTCTTTCGACAGTCTCTTCCAGAGTCTGATATACAAACTTACTCAACTCTATAAAAAAACCGTCCATTAAACTATATTTGTAAACTATTGTATATTCTTTGAGTGTTTGCAAATGTAATTGCACAAAACAGTACAGGTTGTCCTTGACTTACAATAGTTCATTTAATGACTGTTCAAAGTTACAACAGCCCTGAAAAAAGTGACTTATGACCATTTTTCACACTTATGACCCAGTGGTGAAATGTAAAATTTGTTACTACCAGTTCTCTGGGCGTGGCTTGATGGGGGAAGTAATGTAACTGGGTGGGCATAGCCAACCTTTTTTTTGCTTTTAAAAGCATTTTTTTCTACAACCTCTTCGGCCAAAGAGTTTGTTTAAAAAAATGCTTTTAAAAGCCTCTGATGATCAGGCAACTCAGCTGGGATCGTTAGAGGCTTTTAAAAGCATTTTAAAAAAAAGCCTCTGATGATCCTAGCTGAGCTGCGCGATCATTAGAGGCTTTTTAAAAAAAAAAATTTAAAGTATTTTTTTGGCCGAAGAGGTTGTAGAAAAAATGCTTTTAAAAGTAAAAAAACCAGCCTCTGATGATTGCACAGCTCAGCTGGGCATGGGGGGGTGGGGTGCAGGGATTTTTGCTACTGGTTCTCTGAACCACCTGCCGCCATCACTACCGGATCAGGTGATCAGTCTGAACCGGGAGCATTTCACCCCTGTTATGACCATTGCAGCATCCCTATGGTCATATGATCAAAATACAGATGCTTGGCAACTGATTCATATTTATGTCAGTTGCAGTGTCCAAGAGTCATGTGATCACTTTATGCATCCTTCTGACAAGCAAAATCAATGGGGAAACCAGATTCACTTAACAACTGTGTCACTAACTTAACAACTGCAGTGATTTACTTAACAACTGTGGCAGAAAGGGTTGTAAAATGGGTCAAAATTAACTTAACACATGTCTTGCTTAGCAACAGAAATTTGGGGTTCAATTTTGATTGTAAGTTCAGGACTACCTGTAATCCATTTGCATGGTTATAATAACTGTAAATTCACAGCACAAATACCTTTGTAATGTGTTATAGATCATTATGCATCTGGAACAGAACAGTCATAGAAGGTTAGATTTGATAATTACTGGTCCTGATATTATCATAATTGCAGAATCAATATATGTGGTACCTATTAACTATCTAAGTATTCTTTTATTACAGGTGACATTGCTCAAAATTTCCATTAATTATAAATACGTCATATAAAAAGAGTTCTTTGGATATTGCCAGATAGCAGCCTTATCCCTTGGCCTAGGTTAAACATTCTAAAAAGAAATCCAATTTCCAGGATGCTTTATATCTGCAAACATTTTTACAAAAATTAATGTACTGTTCTAAAAATTTCTATGGGTTTTTCCTACTCCAAAGATATATTTGAAAAAGATGCAGTTTTCTGCTGAAGAAGGGGGCTTTTGTGAACTGTGAATTATACCATTATGCAAATTATGTGACTAGTACCAAATTTTGCTCAATATAAATCAATCTTCCAAAGAATTTACATTTTAATTTTCAACATGAAAGATAGTGAGAAAAAATGAGACAGTGAGAAAAAGGAGGTAAACATTTATAATACAAATAATGAATTATTTGTTTAGCAACCATTCAAAGCTAGAATGGAACTGAAAAAAAAACATTTATTATTATTTTTATTTATTTTATTAATTATATTTCTATACCGCCTTTCTCCCATAGGACTCAAGGCGGTGTACAACCAAGAAGAATATAGACATACAAACATCATAAAATTGCTAATTAAAATTATTACTTAGTTTGGTCAATTAAATAAAACCCAGAATTAGATAACATTTAAAAAAATCATTCACATGTTCATATGTTTAGCCCCGCCTGTTGGAACATCAGAGTCTTGAGGGCACGGCAGAAAGCATGGCAGATTCTTACCAGCTATGACCATTACAACATCCTTGCAGTCACATTATAAAAATTTGGGTGCTTGGCAACAGATGTATTTACAATTGGAGTGCTGTGGTTATGTGACTGTAACATTTCTAGCTGGTTTTCGACAAGCGAAGTCAAGGGGTTGTGGGGAGAAACTGGATTAATTTAACACCCACTGTGATTTACTTTACAGCCATGGCAAAAAAGAGTGTGAAATTGAACATGACTCACTTAACAAGTGTCTTTCTTAGCAATGGAAATTCTGGTCCCAATTGTGATAATACGGTTCAAGACTACCTATATTAATACAACAGCACTTATATACCACTTCACAGTGCTTTTACATCCCTCTATAAGTGATTTACAGAGTCAGCATGTTGCCCCCAACAATCTGGGTCCTCATTTTATTGACCTTGGAAGAATGGAAGGCTGAGTCAACCTTAAGCCTGGTGAGATTCAAACTGCCAAATTGCAGGCAGCAGAAGTAGCCTGCAGTGCTGCATTCTAACCACTGCGCCACTGCAACTCTTAATATTTTTATATTGCTTTGGTGAGAAGAAGTCATACAAATAGTATAGGGCTTTTCAAACTTTAAAACCATAATGGTTAGCAAGGCTTGAGTGACCTTGTTCAGTCTTACAATATAAGCTAAGTAGGATTTGGCCTGATAAGTATTTGAATGGAAGATTCTGTCTCAATTTTAATTGATTGATTGATTGATTGATTCTTTTTTTTAATTTTAGAAACAAAACTTTATTCATTGTTAAAAACATTTAAAACATACAAGTTTCCCTTAATCAAGAGACAAATTTACATATACAGTACACAACTTCACCTACTAACTAATTTCCGTTATTATATCTACATATATACCGACATACCGTGGCATATTTCGTTTTCTATTCCTCTGACAGTGCTGTTTTTAATTGTGTTAATTTCTTCTAAATTTCATCTCTACCCATTTCCCTTTCTCTGCTTTATCCATTGGTACCATCTATTCCATATTGTATAATATTTTGAGTCCTCCTTATCCTGTAACTCTAAAGTTAGTTTGTCCATTTCTGCGCATGTGTATATTTTGATTGATTGATTGATTGATTGATTGATCCATTCATTATACCACCCACCTCCCCTATAAAATGACTCTGGGTGGTTTATAGATTATAAAATTATAAATAGAAAAGTAATTAAAATATTAAAACTATGCAAATTAAAAATTTAAAAATGAACAAAAACCCACAACTAAGAGACAAACAGCACAGGGATGAAGCCTTCTTACCACATCAACCTCATCCAGCGTGAATGCACCTCCTCCCCCAAATCTCAATGCCTGTGATATGTTTTAGATTGGGAATTCAGAGGAAGCCAGAAAAACCACAAGTGTACGCACCTATCGCATTACCAGTTCAGTTTCTTTTCTTTTTATTATTATTTCTGGTTTACTAGGGACTGGGAAATAAAACTATTTCTCCTACTTGGTTACAGATGAACTAAAGAAAGAAAGAAAGAAACAGTGGTCCTTGTAAATTTTGTAACATTAATCTGTACGTGCAACATTTTATTCAAAACTTTGAAATGATTTTGAAACATAGTGACTACTCACAGTTAAACTAGGCATCTTATCTGGTAGGGAGAAAATGGTCCTTGGGAATTATTCATAGAATTTGTGATACTATATTAAATCATTGTTGGGTTTTCAAAATGGAAAGTAGGGGAGACAGATTTCCTATCTATGTTCTGTTTTAACTAGCTCCACACAGCTGCATAGAACTAATATTCCTCATAACTACATCACAAAATCTTTGATTGAATACTTCGTTTCACCCAAGAAGCTACTTTAGAACTATGTGATCTCTGTCATAAATGTGTGAAGTTTTAACCTTCTAGTTTTAATTCCAGTCCAGAGAAACTGACCAACCTCATTCTCTGTGACCAGGACATTTCACAAATTGAGGGATATTAATGATTTGTACTGTATAGCTTAGGACTTGATGACACTCAAGTATGGGGTATAAATCAGAGGTGAAATCCAGCAGGTTCTGATGGGTTCTGGAGAACTGGTAGCGGAAATTTTGAGCAGTTTGGAGAACCGGTAGTGGAAATTTTGAGTAGTTCAGAGAGCCGTCAAACACCACCTCTGGCTGGCCCCAGAGTGGGGAGGGAATGGGGATTTTGCAATATCCTTCCCCTGGAGCGGGGTGGGAATGAAGATTTTGCAGTATCCTTCTCCTGCAATGCCCACCAAGCCACGCCCACCAAGCCACACCATGCCACGCCCACAGAACCGGTAGTAAAAAAAAATTGGATCTCTGGTATAAATGTTGTTATATCCTCTAGCATGGGTGATGGCAACCTATGCATCTTCAAGTCACCAGCCATAATGTGGGTGGAGAGTGGGCTGCTGTCTCCTTCTCTTTTGGGCAAGTACACTGGCACTTGGGAGGACTTTCCAAGCCAAAGGGAAAAATGTGTCAAAATCTGTGGCACTGCAAACTAAGTGCCTTAGTATTGGCCTTAACACCTCATGTCCATACAAAAGGGGAAGGGGGATGGATTGTGACTGTCCACCGTCTTGCAGATCTTGACCCCTGTTCCAAAGGGTGTTCCTGTGATACAATCAATTTTTATGCCAGCTCAGGATCTCTGACATCTCTTCCTCCCGTGCCACCAGATTTCACATCTCTTCATTTGATTAAGTTCATCTAGCAAGCTAGGCTACAAGCTAACTTCCTTAGCAAGTTGGTCATAATGAAATTTTCATTTATTCATATCCTTAAAATTTATGCAAACCTATTATAAATCCATTTCTTCTCTTCTTCCTGGAGGCAGCAAAACCAAGAATTTAATTTCCTCTTTCCATGGCTCCTTTGCAGATCTTTCATAATAACTCATCACGAGTTTAATGTTGTCATCTTTAAAAAAAAACAAGTCAGGCGGGGGAAAAGTGCACTGTCACAAATGGATAGCTTAGTCACATGAGATTGGGAGAGACAAGTTTAAAAGAGATCTAGACTATATGGCGGCTTCCCCACCATAGGTGCCTCCCACAATTTGCAGAATTCTTAACCAACAGCTGCAGAACATAGAACTGTGAACCTCTGGCAGACACCAGGGAAACAAAGGTTCTTGGAAATAAGGCATCAATAAACTGACCAAGAGGAGAATGGTGGGGAACAACAATCTGTTTTGCTTCTCTTTTTGCTTGTTTAAGGGCTCTGTGTTGTGCAATGATTCTGCCAAGGTCATCACCATGTGGCCTATGCATGACAGCTAGTGCAGAGGTAACTTAGAGATTTTGTATTCAAGAAATTGAAAGGTTAGAAGACAAAAATCTATATACATGTTCTAATGTGAGAAGAGAAATAAATAGACAACCCCTGACCCTTTGGGTCATTGTTTCAGAGATATGTCCTTATCCAAACTGAGAAACAGAATGATCACAGGTGGGCAAAAAAGCAGTGGGAATGACTTCTGACTTCTTGCCAGATCCTCCATTGGCTTTCCTTGTGGAAAACTGGCAGGAAACATTGGAAATGACCACATGGATATAGCTACTTATGGTGGCTCAATGGCATTGAGCCTTGGTGGTGCAGCAGATTAAAGTGCTGTTAAGTAGCACTTAGCTGCCAGCTGCCTGCAATTACTGCAAGTTCAAATCTCACCAGGCTCAAGGTTGACTCAGCTTTCCATCCTTCTGAGGTAGGTAAAATGAGGACCCGGATTGTGGGGGCAATAAGCTGACTTTGTATAAAAAAGAACACCGCTTAGGGGGGGCCAAAAGCCCTACTAAGGCAATATATACAAAAGTATGAAGGCTATTGCTTAACATTGTAAGCTGCCCTGAGTCTCCAGAGAAGGGCGGCATATAAATCGAACCAATAAATAAATAAATAAATAAAGGCATTAAACAGACATGGCTTTGCCAAATTTCCATCCCACTGTAGTAATGTGTCCTAAATTTTGGATACATTCTTTAAGTTAACCCATTTTAGAGATGTTGGTTCAAAAATGGTTGCCCTATGATGCATCATTTTGCCTAATCATAGGTTATAGACAGACACCCAGGAGAGTTTTAGTAGTATACAAATATTTTGCTTTGTCTTCATCACAAACTACTCACGTTTTCTAAAAAGTGCATCACAACACCCAAAGACATTAGCAAGTAAATTTAATAGACAGGAAAACATTGTTTTGGTAGGATACAATTTAGCAGATGCTGGTTTTTTCCAGGATAAATTTGCAACTGTCTATAATTATATGGGGTTAAACATTCCAATCTACTGAAAAAATGAGAGTGAGTGGGAAAAAAAATCTACCAGACACCTGTCTTTGACTGCTAAGATTCTACAAAGATGGAAAATTCCATTTTCTGTTTAAAAGTGGCAGAGTACACTCATCCCTTTTTGTTTAATTTTCCAAAATCTACAGAGAAAAAGGAAAAGGCAAATATAGCAAAATAGAGAGCCAAATGCATAAAAAAGTAAAAATATTCCAAAGGACACAAAAAAATTAAAAAACCCTCATTATAAGCAACTCAGTTTTTAAACAATAAATTAAAGCTTGCCAACACACAATCCTAATAATCAGCCTTTCCATTTATCTTTCACTCATTAGCTTGCCAGCCTAGTTTTAACTCAGTGACATATGTATACCCAGTCATTCCACTTTACAATTTATGATTTACAATTCTGTCAGAACAATGGACTAGTTCAGTAAACTATAGTTAAAGAAATCACAATTTAAACTTAGGAAATTGCATTTTTAATTTGCTCAACACTTTAATCAGTATTGAACCTCAGCGTTTATTAACCATGGCTTTCATTTTTTTTTTATGTTTCACCAGCCACTGTGGGTGCATTTTTAGATGCAAGGTGGCCTGTTCTACCAGTTGCTGTTGCTGAGGAAATCACAGGAAATCTGGTCAGTAAACCCTCAACTTTAACACTGCCCATCAGATATCAGCTGTGAAAGCCTAGACCAGAGGTGTCAAACTTGCAGCCTGCGGGCCAGATGTGTCATGCGCTGGCCATGCCTACTCCTTGTTTAGCGAAAGGGGGAAAAAGTAAAGATACGTCATGTGACGACATGACGACGTGAGTTTGACATCCCTGGCCTAGACCAATAGATGTATATACAGTATGTATCTATAATTCTTGAGGTGTAAAATAATACAGATAGTCCTCAACTTACAACAGTTTGCTTAGTGAGTGTTTGAAGTTACAATGGCACTGAAAAAGTGACTTATGACCATTTTTCACACTTACAATTGTTGCAGCATCCTTATGATCACGATTTACATTTAGATGCTTGACAACTGATTTATATTTATGATGGTTGCAGTGTCCCTGGGACATGTGATCATTTTTTGCAACCTTCTGACAAGTAAAGTCAATGAGGAAACCAGGTTCACTTAACAACCATGTTACTAACTTAACCATCTTAGCCATGTGGGCACAGTGGTTAAAATGAAGTACTGTAATGCAGGTTAACTCACTGCTCACTCCAGGAGTTTGATTTTTATTGTCTCAAGGTTGATTCATCCTTCCATCCTTCCGAGGTCGGTAAAATAAGGACCCAGATTGTTGGGGGCAAATATGATGACTCTGTAAACCTCTTAGAGAGGCCTGTAAAGCACCATAAAGTGGTATATAAGTGCTATTGCTATTAACAACTGCAGTGATTCACTTAACAGCTGTGGCAAGAAAGGCCATAAAGTGGGGCAAAACTCATTTAACTAATTTCTTGCTTAGCAACAATTTTGGGCTCAATTGTGGCTGTAAGTCGAGGACTACCTGTAACCATATTTTGTTTAAAAAAAGTATACATAGCATAATATAAGTACAGCAAAGTACAGGTAGACCTCAACTTATAACCACAATTCAGAACAGAATTTCTGTTGCTAAGCAAGGTGGTTATTATGCAAGTCATGCTGTAGGACAGTGATGGCTAACCTTTTTGCCGTCACGTGCCAAAAGCGGGGGGAGCGTAGGAGGTCACGGGTATGGGTGCCCACATCCATAATTCAATGCACTCCGCCCTCCTGCGCATGTGCACGTGACCCCCCCCACTTCCTCCTGCTTTTGGCACGTGATGGCCCAGTGGGCCCGGTGGGCCCATTTCCCCCCCTCCTCAGGCTCCAAAGGCTTTCTAGGAGCCTGGGGAGGGCAAAAACAGCCTTCCCCATCCTCCTGGAGGCCTTCCAGAGGCCAGAAACAGCCAGTTTCCTGACTTCCGGTGGGACCGGAAGGCGTGAAAATCAGTTGGCCGGTGCGTGCATGCGTGCTGGAGCTGAGCTAGGGCAACACTCACGTGCCCACCAATATGGCTCCGCGTGCCACCTGTGGCACCCGTGCCATAGGTTCGCCATCACGGCTGTAGGAGATGACCAAGCTGAGTATGAGAGAGGGGATCAAACATGTCATCAGTCATGAGTCCTTGCATACCTACAAGAGATCCAAATCCAGTTTACCTTGAATTCCTTTCTATTCTTAACTCCCACTAATTTTCTTTGACCATTAGTAGCTCAGGTTCTTGTAGAGCGCTTAAGTTTACAGTAAATCTTTATACACATTTGAACTGCCTGGATCTCCCAATTTCCCTGGTGCTTGACATTAATCTGGATGTGGGTCTACAATTCTCTCATTTTTCTTATGTTATCCTTCACAACATCCAGCTCACTTGGGGTTACTTTGATAGGTAACTGATGGGGGAATTAAGTCTATGGAAGTGGGGTAGTCTAGTTTTGCTAAAAATACAAGATCTTTGGTTCCCCACCTCTCTGTACCAATCCAGTGAAGTTTTTTCCCTCATGGGATCAAGGGTTAATGGACAAAACAGCCTTAACGTTTCACAAAGAATAGGAACAAAGCATATATATATGCTGAATCATCCTGAGGTGGTTTCTTCTTGGGGGTCAGATTCTGTAGGAGCTCTTTTTGCTGAGTCACTTTGATGAGGGAAGTACACAGAGTGGAGGGGTAATATGATACTCCAAGCTGTTGAACTTCCTCTCTAGACAATACTGTTTTTTTAATAACACATTATGAGTGGTGCAAGCACTTTTTAAAAATGCCATGGATGGACTTCACGGTCTTATGGGCTGAATCACTTCGTTTCAAGATAATGTAATTGGAATGTTTTAAAAATTAATAAACATTTGCCCATCAATTGTTAATCGCATGTTAGAAAAGAAAAGAAAAGAAAAGAAAAGAAAAGAAAAGAAAAGAAAAGAAAAGAAAAGAAAAGATATTATGAGGAAAAGGATCATGGCCTGGTATGCCCTTTGCTGATTCACACAACGCATTACTGTAATCCTGTAATTGGAGTTAATAAAATGGAAAGACTTTAAAGGTGCTTCTAAGTCAAACCTGAGTCTTGGTGACAATGGATATATCCATGCCATTGACTCGGCAACAATTTGCAAGAGGTCTGCCACTATCTTTTTCCCAGAGAACTTTTCCAACTACCCAGTCTATCCTTCAGCCTAGGATCTCCTCATGGTCTCTCATCTACCATCCAGGCTTCATCCAAATGGGCTTCGGCCCACCCAGATGCTGCTGCCTACAGAGGTGACCTATGTTTCTCAACTTTTGCCCCTTGAAGACATGAAGTCCGCGCATCTTCAAGGGGCAGAGGTTGAGTAATACTGGCCTCGAGTCTCTAAATTTGTGCCCTCCAAGTTAGGATCAGTCCTAATTAATGCCACTACTGTGGTCACTTGCTGATCGAATTCCACATTTTCAGCACTTCGGAGCGGAAAGGGAAGCCAGAGACTCGCTCGCAACCAGATTTTGCACAATCCCAACTCACCGCCCCCCCCCCAGTACCCCCTCCCATCTAGCAGCTTCTTTTGGCTAGCTCAGGGGGGCGGAGCCTTGCGTTTGCAGACGGCGCGGAGGGAGGGTTCTGGAAGTGGCTCCGGCTGCCTATAAAAGTCTCGTCCCGGGCTCGCCGAATTCAGTCCGGACCTCGCTTTTGGCTTCGGTTCCTTCGCTCTTGCTTCAACAGTGCTTGAACGGAGCAGGATCGCAGCCATCCCATCCTTAAGTCCTTTTGCCAGCCAGTCCAATCAACCTCGATTTGCACCATGAGTTCTCAGATCCGCCAGAACTACCAAGCCGAAAACGAAGCAGGCGTGAATCGCTTGGTCAATCAATTCCTTCAGTCCAGCTACACCTATTTGTCCTTGGTGAGTATCAAAAGGTAGAAATCGCCTTTTTCTCCCCCTCCTCTAATGTTTTCCTGGCTTTGCCTAACCCGGAGCCCTGTATTGATCTTGGAATACAGCTCCCACCATCCGTACCCATACTTGGTACAAATGATGGGAGTTGCAGATCGGTGCCTCTGGAAAGCATCAGGTTGCTTCACCTCCCCCCCCCCCCCAAACTTGTTTTTCCAAAAAAGCCGCTCTGTGGGTGAGCAAAGCCAAGAAAATGTTTTTTTTTCTCCACTTAAATGGTGGCTACACATTTTCGTGGTTGGAGGGGCCCGATTGCTTTATTGGAAGAAACTAGCAAAAATACTGCGGTTTCCTATGGTCCAGGTTGGCGGATTTGTTGTGTGCGTTGTGATGTGCCATTGTGTACCATAGCCCCACCCAGCGAGTCCTTTTTTAAAAAATCCATCGAGTCTGGTTTCTTCTGTTTATAAACTGCGTATGAAAAACACTGTCCCCGCCCCCCCTCCTTCCCCCACCATAGGCTCTGGTTTTAGATGGGCCTCTCTCTTCCTTTCTTCCTCCAGAAAATTCACTTTATTCCTTTCCTGCAGTAACCATGGAGACCTAAGCACAGTTTTCCAGCAGCTCTTCTCTTCTCTCCTCTTGGCATTGTAGGAGAAAGAGAAAAGGCTTTTTTCATGGGGTAGCTTATTTAGCCATGAAGCTAACCTTTCCCATCCTGCATCTCCAAATGGGTGGGACTTCAGGCCCCATCATCCCCATCTTTTTGTGGGGCTATACTAACCGCTGTAGGTTTCTTTGTCCTCTGCTTTTGATCCTTTTAGTATTCTGATTCTGCTGGCTGAACCTTGTAAGTGAGCTCTTTTACAGGTCAGCTTCTCCAGTTTTATCATACCACCAACAACTCCCTTTGAGATTCTTGATAAGCCCCATTAATTATATATACACAGTCCTGTTTTTAAATGCTGTGCAGATGTGCCCTCAGGTTGTGCTTGGTTTGCTTCAAATCCTAACTCTGTGTGTGTGTATGTGTGTATGTATATAGATGTATGTGTGTGTATACACACACACACACACAAAATTCAGCTCTTTATCAAGTTATTAAAAAGAGTGCTTGTCTAATTCACCAGGCTGTTCTGGTTGGGGATCATGGAAATTGTATCCCACTATCAGAAGGTATTTGGTTAGGAAAAGTGCCATAGCAAATAGTCCTTTTTGCCCTGTAAATAAGATACCTGTTTTTTGTCCTTGCTGTATATTTAGTTTTGGCAAGGAAGGAGCTCTACGCAATTTATGTTTTGATACAAAGTCCACCTCTTCATATTTACCCATTGTTGCATCCCCTAGAATGGTTTTAAGGTGAGGTTAATGATTTAATTATGTCAAACTCCTTTATCAGTACATAAACTAGAAACAAAGGGCTGGACTGATAAGCTGAGGAAGGGGCAATGGGCATTTTAGCTAAGGTTTAACTATGATGTGTTGGGTATGACAACAGTTAAATTTGGTTAGCCATGAACTATAGTTTATAAACCACAGTGGGCAGATTTTCACAATAAGTTAAGTCATAAATAGAATGTTTTGGTTATTGGTAATAAAATTTAAATTACCGTATTTTAGAAGCAAATAAACTTTTTTTTGTAGGTACACATAAGTCTCTCATTTTTAACACTTGTGGTCCATCCATATGGTAGATAGCAGGGAGATTGTCTTTCAATATGCAGAGACCTAGAAAAAACTTTCAAAGGACTTAAGTTAGGAATGCTGCTGGTCAGGGTTGAATCAGGAAATTCTTACATAGGGTTCATGTACCTATATCACTACTGATTAGTGCTTTTCCAGAAGTATGCCCAATTTTCTTGCTAAAGTGACTGTTAAAAAAAACACATACAGGCAAGTGCTCATGCATTGCATTAAATTGCAGATTCTCTGTAATCATGGAAATGAATTACTACATTGAATCTGGAAGTCAAGCTGTGTTTGTTTATTTGTTCTAGCTTTTGGTCTTCTGGGGAAGCAGAGTGGGAAGCAGAGCTGCAAACCATCACTATGCATGGCAGCGTGTAAAAACAATGTCATTAAAAAAAAGTATATTTATGATTCTAGATAGTGTAACTCATGCCACCCCCCCAAAATAAGATACAGCAGTAAAATGTGGTTATGTATTATATTTCGAACCATAGGCTTTTTGGCTTTGCAGATTAGTTACAAATCTATTGTTCTATTTTGGGGTCTTATCAAACCGTAATTACACTATTGGTTCCAACCCATGATGTATGAAGCATGCTGGATTGAAATCACCAGCATTTGGGAATGTAGCATGTTAAAAGCCGTGGACTTATGATTTATAAATCATAGTGATTTATTCATAAAGTGACTTATTCACACAATAAAACCAAGCCTTGAAACAAATGATATTTTAATGTAGCACAATATGTGAATTAAATTAAAGGGAGGCTGGCTCTTTTTGGGGAAGTAGGCAATGGTGACTGTGAGTGATAATCCTATAGGAGCTTGGGCGTAAAGGCAATTTTAAACCTGTGCCAGTTCTAAACTTTTTCTTTCTTCTGCCCAGAGTTTTTACTATACCCGGGATGATGTGGCACTGTCCAAGTTCGCCTCCTTTTTCCACCACCTGTCTGAGGAGAAGCATGAACAAGCGGAGAAGTTCTTGACTTTCCAAAACCGTCGTGGGGGAAGAGTTGTCCTGCAGGATGTCAAGGTGAGAATGGGGAAGTACAGTGGAGCACACAGAGGTTGAATGAAACCAGTGGTTGGCCGATAGGGGACATACTTATAAGCGCAGTGCTACCGAGACATGGTTAACTCTTTCTAATGCTCTAGAAACCAGAACAAGATGAATGGAAGAATGGAATCACTGCCATGCAAGCTGCCCTGAAATTGGAGAAAAGCCTGAACCAGGCCTTGCTGGATTTGCATCAGATTGCTTCACGCCATACAGATCCCCATGTAAGTTGACAGGAGAAGGTTTGCAGAGTTAAGTTCAGTCCCATTTTTCTATTACAGTAACGCCCACCAAGGTATCCTTGGAATATTCACACAGGATTAGTTAGGGAAGGAAGGATGGGGAATCTGCAAGAAGTATTCCTCATTGGTTAAACTGGGTGGTAATGTACTAGGGGCAGTTGAGATTCAGTGACACCTGAACATCATGAGTTTCCCATTTAATCCACCCCAAACCCAAGGGTGGGTTCTACTTACCTTTACTTACTGGTTTGCAATGGGGCCACATGAGTTGTGCACATGTGCAGAAGCATTTGGATGACGTCAGGGTTGGTGGGTGGAGTGTCCCACCGGTTTTACTACCGGTTCTATAGAACCAGTGCGAACCGGGGGCAACCCACCACTGCCCCAAACCATCTAGCTTGGGTGGCTGCCGATTAAGTGAAGTATGATTGACACACCTTGGATGCACCATCCTCTTTGAAGAACTCAACATCTGCTTTCAATTTTTAATGGTGTTATGGATGAGTTTTTTGCATAGTGTATCACTTTTCTGCATTCCTATTGCCCCGAAACAAGATGCCAGCTGGCCAACTATTAAGAATGCAGTGGGTTTTTTATATTGGTAGAAGATAGGCTCATGTTGAGGTTCCTTCTAGTTCCTGATAGATTGGATGATCGGCAGGCATTAGTCCTTCTAATCCTTGGACTACTAAATACAGGTAAGATTTTTCTGTGGAATCCTTGAATTAAAACTCCTTTCTTTTCCTAAGCTTTGTGACTTCTTGGAGACTCACTATTTGGATGAAGAGGTGAAGTTGATCAAGAAGCTGGGAGACCATGTGACCAACCTGAAGCGTGTGCGTGCCGAGGAGGAAGGCCTTGGGGAATACCTGTTTGACCGTCTCACTCTGGGCGAATCCAGCGACTGAGTCCAGAGGTGTTGACTCCCTCCTAGCTCCTACAGCCTTAAATGTATTAAAAGCTGGTGGCTCAATAAATATGGCCTCTGTACCCCTATCCATTTTTTTGGGGGGGGAAGGAGCGGAGTCTGTAACTGGCATTAAATAAACTTGGCATTAAGCACTATATCCTGTGCATGTGTATATAATTGGGAGAATGTATAGTGGATATGGCTGTCCTTCATAATGTTTGGCGATTGTTGCATTAGATTACAGCAAAGATTTGTTTAATCCAGGATCCAGTCACAAGTAGTGACCAGTGAACACACATAACCAGCATCAAACACACAATCCTCCTAACATAAACTATATTTACTGCTAATGGAAGATTTGAGATAACAGCCACGTGGAATTGGGAAGTTCTAGGTTAAGGAATGCAGAAGAAATTAACAGCACTATCACAAATGCTGGTAGGACAATTTTTTGCTGGCTTTTAATGAGGATTTTAAATTTCTTTCACTTATGATAGCATCTGTATACTGTTGCCCACTAAGTTGCAAGAAATTACATTGGTAATTTACACCAACAGTGGTCAGAAGGGATCATGTTGTCAACTCAGTGCAGAATATGAACCTGTAGATGCCGATCTAGTTAGAAAGTGCTCACAAAGGAGGCTGTGTGGTTGCAGTTTGCAGCTTCCAGTGTCCATGCTTGCTGCATTTTGCAAACTCAAAACCCAAATCTAATGGAATAACAGAGTAACAGTTGGAAGAGGCCTCGGAGGACCAACACCCTGCTCAAGCAGGAGATCTTAGATCATTCCTGACAATCTGGCTGACCCATCTCTTCTTGCAAATCACCCATGACTGAGCACACACAATTTCTGGAGCCATTTCAATGATTAATTCTCACTGTCAGGAAATTTCTCCTTGGTTCTAGGTTGGATCTTTCTTTAATGATCTTCCACCCGTTACTTCTTGTCCTGCCCTCAGGTGCTTTGAAGACTAGGATGACCACATACTACCTTTCTGTGTGAGCTCTTCAAGTACTAGAAGACTGCAATCATTTCTGATTGCAGAATTTGAAATTGCAATGAAGCTTAAGACTTGAGTTAATTTAAATGGGAAAATATGTTTTGTGCCTAAGCATTAAGCATATAGAACTGTACCTATAATTGCCCTATCTACATGTAAAAAAAAAGTCATAGTTAATGCACCCATCAGAAAATTAATTTGTGTACTGTGTTCTCAAGAAGATACTTGGAACTAGAGGTGAAAGCAGAACCTTGAGCCTGCAACATGCAAATCGATTGTGTTAACACTGAGATACACCCTTTTGAATCATGGCCATCCCTTCCTATGTAAGGGCAAGCAATCCAGCAGGCTTTAGCATTTAGTGCCTATTATTTGTGATGGCTATTTCTGCGAAGGACGAAGTCCAAAGAAGGATCTGAAAGCCAGCAGATTCAGAAGAGCACAAGGCACACTTCCCATTTTCCAAAACAATTTTCAAAGCAAACTTTATTCTGAAATCATGTTCCGTTTTCTTCAGAGTCTGTTTTTCCACACAAAGGGAGAGGGAGAAAGACAACAAAATTCAAGCTTTTTTGGGGGGGGGACATCTATAAATAAAAATCTAGATGGGGAAAGCTGGAGAAAAGAGAAAAGGGATTTAAGGCCCAAACCAATATCCTGCTCTGTTAAAACTGTCTCTCCCCAAATTTAGCGCCAAGTAGGTCGGGAATTTGCAGGGCTGCATCCCAAGACACCTGATTCTTCATGCATGATTGCATCACAGGATTGTGAGAAATGAAGTTCACAAGATTGTTTTTTAAATGGTTTTCCGTATTGATAAATAAAATTGGCAGGAGAAGCAGAACAAGAAAGATTATTGAGTGTGTTGGCACCTGCTTTGCCTTTTGAGGTAGTTGCCTCTCATGCTAGGGTGGGTATTATCCACATAACAGCTAATTAAGTCTCCCAGCCTCCAGGAACACTTCTTTGCTGCCTGTCTGCACTATAATACCTGCTTTGGTCATAGCTACGTCATCCCTGATGCAGGGTCACACCGTTCTGTACTGCACCGTCAGCAAAACCCTCATCACAAACATTACAGTATAGGATAGGGACAGTTCAACAGCTCTGGCTGATTCTCAAAGGCAACCAACCAAACCTATCTAGAGCCAGCATCATTCTAACAGAAACTGTCAAGAGAGTTTAATCTGATGGGCAATGTGATTGGATTCCAGAACTCTTTCTCTCTTTCATTAAGAGTAAAAGATGGATGCCGGAGAGCTGGTGGGTTTTAGACTAGCTTATTCTTGGGATGTGCTAGTCTGAAATTCCCATGAAACCTAGCTAGGATGATTGTGAAGTTGACGCATACATCTGTGGCATCCAACTCGGAAAGGTATCTAGCTCTACTATTACTATCCTTAAGCAAAGTGTATTTTAAGAAGACTCTCCTCTAGCCTGTTTCAGAGGTTTTAAGCATGCAGTCTGTTCTGCTGGCCTTGACTCTGCGGTCTCCTGAAATTCATCACCGTCTATGCAGAATGAATATCACCACCCTGGGAATCGTTCTAGAATGCTCTTGAGTGCCCACAGGGATATAGATTTTTTTTAAAAAAAATAATAATTAGGAATTAGGATCTCTGCGACATGGTAGAGCCACAGGAGTGCAATTTACGTGGCAGGGTGCTCCTAAGCCCCCTTGCACCTTAGAAGGTCATATAAATGCACATTCAAATCCTTTGGACACTTTACAATATCCATCCCTG
>WNWU01013574.1:4048290-4121737 GCA_012654045.1 Ptyas mucosa
CATCGGATCCCATATCCTCTTCCATGGGGACTTTTTCAACTCTTTCTACAACTGCCCTTTTCAGAAAATCTTTTGTTAGAATCTTTGCTCTAAATAGCTTCGCAAATTCCTTTCCAGAAACAGACAGAGCTAACTGACAAGTAGTCCCAAAGTATGAATTCAGATTGTCTGGATAGATTATGAAATGTCCTTTTTCTTTAAAAAAAAGACTCTGCCTAAAGAACAGCAGAGTCATGGCTTTCAAAGGAAGTTTCCAAACTCTGAGCAATATTCTGTCTTTCAGTGTCCCCCGGATCACTCTATAATCCTGCTGAGCATACATCCTCACTGGGCCTCCATGCCAACCGTCTAGAGTTACCCCAAAAAATAATATTAGATTCACTCATTTTATGAGCAGCCTTTAAAAGGCCTGCTCTGTTTCTGGTTCAATGAAACCTTGTTGGTAGGGAAGGGGAGGTAAGGCGATATCTTTACTGTGTCCTTTCCATGAAGGCCTCCCATTTTCCCTTTTCTCCCATTATTATTATTTTTATTATTATTTTAAAAAATTCAGCAAGGTTCTTAAGACCTAGAGAACGCCTTCCAAAACATCAGCAGCATATGGAGGGTGTTTGGGAGGAGGAAAACGCATGACCTTACATTCTTACTCTTGCTCAGCACAAGGATGTTATCTTGTGTTGAGCCAATGGGTCACTTCCTGACTCCTTCCAGAGGGAGAGGTCCTCCACCCTTGGCATTCTGGGATCCAGAGAAGACTGCCTTACTGTCCTTTAACCGAACTACGTCGAGTGTGAGCACTTCTGTCTGGAACACCTTAGAACTTACACTCTAGGCTTTTTTCAGAATGCAGCACTAGGTTAACAAGCTCTTGAGGATAGGGGGAGGCATGGGAAAAGAGCAGGCGGGCGAGTCAGGACAACCATCCCGCCCACCTAATTCTTCTCTTCGATCAGAGAATTGGTGGGGCTGCTCAGGTCACTGGGGCTGCTGGGGATAGTGGGGGTGCTAGCATTGGAGGAAGTGCTGGCCTCGCTTGACCCCTTCTTGGAGTGCTTTCGCCACTCGGGGACCGGACCCATCATGGCTGGCGGTTTGATGTTCTGCCTGTCTTTTTCTGCCTCTTCTTCCTCGTCGTACCGTTCATCATCCTCTTCGGTCTCGCTGTGATGGGGGCTGGAGTGGCGGGAGATGGAAGGAGAGGGTGGGACCGAGGCTGGGCGTGGGTAGCGGAAACCCTGAGCCTGCAAGGTTGAGGACATGGGAACAGAATGGATTGGGGGGGGGGGGGGGAAAGAATGGTGAAAAATCAATCAATGTCACACAGAGTCTCTTGTCCTCCCCCCCCTCCCCCAATGCCTTCAACCACTTCTTAGAATCCCAGAACACATTTTTTCAAATCACCCTCTGCAGGACCAGCATCTCAACTTCTAGTCCATTTTTCCAAGATGGGAACAATACCTGGTCTTTGCCAAGTGAATTCCAGGCAACAGAGAGAGAGCCAGGACAAGGAGTGACCAGTTCCATATTCAAACAGATACATCGTTATGAAATGCCATCAATAAAATAGCATTTGCTTTCATTAGCCACTCGTATTTACTGTTTTTTTCATTCTAGCAGTTTGCAACTCAGGGATAATATTGGAGAGAGGACCTGCATCATGGACTTTTAACTCAAGGTGTGCAAAGGATATTTCTAAAGTAGAATCTATTTTGCCCTTTTATTAGAACCTTGAAGTTCACCAACTGGAAATGGCTCAAGTAAATGGACAGATCCTACAAATTTGGGACAGGGCTCCTCTGATAATATGCTCAGCTAGGAGTTTGTGATCAGTAGTAGGACCAAATCACACACAAATCCCCTCAATCCTTTTAGGGCTTTTTAGCAAGGCAAAATATTTTTCTAGATACAGGTAGTCTTTGACTTATGACCACAATTGAGCCCACAATTTATGTTGCTAAGCAAGACAGTTGTTAAGTGAGTCTTGCCCCATTTTATGATCTTTCTTGCCACAGTTGTTAAGTGAATCACTGCAGCTGTTAAGTTAGTAACATGGTTGTGAAGTGAATCTGGCTTCCCCATTGACTTTGCTTGTCAGAAGGTCACAAAAGGGGATTACACGACCCTGGGACACCCCAATCGTCATAAATATGAGTCAGATGCCATCTGATTCTTGATCATGTGATGAGGATGCCACAATGGTCTTAAGTGTGAAAAATGATCATAAGTCACATATTTCAGCGCCATTGTAACTTTGAACAGTCACTATCATCTGAGCTGATCCTGGATTTTAAAGTCCTCGGCTTACAACCACAATTGAGACCAGAATTAAGCAAGGGGGTTGTTAAGTGAATCGCAGTAAATTCTACCACCTTTTTCTGCCCCCTTTTTTTTAACGAAAACCTGTAGTTGTTAAGTGAATCCTGTGGTCGTTAAGCAAATCTGGCTTCCCCCATTGACTTTGCTTGCCAGAAGCCAGCTGGGAAGGTCCCAAGTAGCATTCACATGACCCTGGGACGCTGCAACTCTGGTAACTACACGCCAGTTGCCAAGCGCTCAAATTTTGATTATGTGACTGCGGAGATGCTGCATCTGTTTAAGTGCGAGGATTGGTCCTATCACTTTTTTTTCAATGTCATTGTAACTTTGAATGGTCACTAAATGAACAGTTGTAAATCACGTTGTAAGGGGACCCCATATAAGGCTCATGTCTCTTTCGTCTCCCATGTCCCTCACTTACCGCAGTTGTTTCGTGTGGCTCATAGATGAAGTTATCAGGGAAGGCCTTTGCGAGGGCCATATGCCGGGCATACATGTAATACTGCAAAGAAAAGTATGGTAGGAGAAAAGAGAAAATGAATGCTGGCATTCTGCCCCCACAGCTGAATTTCTTCCCATTCCCACTGCAAGCAACAGAATCTGTTATCATTCAGGCAGTCAACACACTTCTGGTTTCCAAAACATGTGGAAAATATTCCCCCCTGGGCCCAGAACTGCAGAATCATCCATTTGGTTTTAAAACAATTGATTTCCATCTTCAAGAGTTGATGGGATCAGGTTTGTCTACATTCAGGTGGTTATTATTATTATTATTATTATTATTATTATTAATTATATACCGCCCTTCTCCCCGAAGGGACTCAGGGCAGTGAACAGGCAAAAATAAAAACTTGTATACAAAATTTAAAAGCAAATAAAATCAGATTAAACAATAGCCACAACTCTTTAAAATCCCAGTTTTAAAAATTCAAACCCCAAATTTAGGTATTAAAAATTATAAAATTGTTTTTACGAAAACGGAGAAAATTAGGACAGGCCCGCCTGGTGGAACAGAAAGGTTTTTAACTCACGGCGGAAAGCACGAAGATCCGGGATCGTCCGTATCTCCGGGGGGAGCTCGTTCTAGATAGTGGGTACCCCCACAGAGAAGGGGGTACCCCTGGGGGCCGCCAGTTGACATTGCTTGGCCGACGGAACCCGGAGGAGCCCCTCTCTAAGGGAGCGTACCAATCAGTGGGAGGCTATTGGTGGTAGTAGGTGATCCCGCAAGTACCCGGGCCCTAAGCCATGAAGCGCTTTAAAGGTGGTAACCAATACCTTGAAGCGCACCCGGAAGACCACCAGGAGCCAGTGCAGCTCGTGCAGGAGAAGTGTCACATGAGAGCGCCAAGTCGCTCCCATCACCACCTGCGTGGCTGCACTCTGCGCCAGCTGGAGCCTCCGGGTGCTCCTCAGGGGGAGCCCCATGTAGAGAGCATTGCAGTAGTCCAGGCGGGAGGTAACGAGGGCATGAGTGACCGTGAGTAAGGAGTCCCGATCCAGAAAGGGACGCAACTGGCGAATCAGGCGAACCTAATGAAAAATCCTCCCGGTCACGGCCGTCAAGTGCTCTTCTAAAGACAGCCGTGAGTCCAGGAGGACGCCCAAGTTGCGTGCCCTCTCCGCGGGGGCCAATGATTCGCCCCCGATAGTCAGCGATGGCACCAGCTGACTATATTGGGACGTCGGAAACCACAGCCACTCGGTCTTGGATGGATTGAGTCTGAGCCTGTTCCTCCCCATCCAGATCCGCACAGCCTCCAGGCACCAGAACATCACTTCAAGGGCATCGTTGGGGTGGTCTGGGGTGGAGATGTACAGCTGGGTGTCATCAGCGTACTGATGGTATCTCACCCCAGGTTCTTTGATGGGTGGAAGGAGGGGGGTGGGGTCTGATAAGGAGAAGCAGGGGAGCTTTCTCTGTATCTACACTTAAGCTGTGGCATATTTTGACCTGGGCAGCTCAATTCTTATGTTGCTTTTGCATCTCTCTATGGAGATTCTCAGTCATCCAGGTCACGGTTGTCCCAAAGGTGCTTTTTCAAGAAGCAATTGGACTTCCTTGTTTTTTCTTGAATGGTAAATGGTGTAGAGTATGAACGGTTTTCCAGAAAAATTGCAGACTACAGGAATCATTTGCACCTCAGTTTGAAATGCAGTCAATACAGACTCATCCCCAATAGCCTGTGTCTGTCTTCAACAGTGAAGGGACACAGGGCAGAAAACACCCTGCAGCTAAGAAGGTCCCTTACCTATTTGCACCACTCATGTTACCCTGAGGACACAGACAAACCTCCAAGTGGCCTCAATGACTCTCTAAAAGGATGCAAATGACCAGCTGTCTGCAAGAAATATAAATCCTTCCATTCCCCACTGTCGAATCAGAGCTGAAGAAGCTTCTTGGATGAAAAGCGAAACGTCTTCAAAGAAAAAACAAGGAAGTCCAGTTGCCTCCTGAAAAAGCACCTTTGGGACACTGGCATCTGTGTAACCCAGTGGTCCCCATCCCCTGGTCCGTGGACTGGCATCGGGCCACAGCATTGCAGAAACTGAGCGAACAAGCGAAGCCCCATCCACCGGATGTAGGCAACATGCCCTCGGAAAACCTCTCTCCACGGAACTGGTCCCTGGTACCCAAAAGGTTGGGGGCCGCTGGACTGTAACCCTCTTTGAAATCCATGACTACTGTAAGTTGATATGGCTCAAAACATATGCTGGGTGAGATCAAAACCTGGTCTCCATCTTCCCCACACAGAGTTCTTCTCCCAACTACCCAATTTTCTTTTCTGTAGGTGGTGAAACAGAGGCACCTTTGTCAGCGTACAAAAAGGAATCCAGCAAATTGGCAAATGCCAGATCACTTCCTGAAATGCAAGATGATTGTGGAAAAGAGACAGGCAAGGGATAAAAGGGCAAGTTACGATATTTTTAACAGTTTGTTTAACTTCCCTTTGATTTTAGCAATGAATGAACTTTGGGCCCCATAATGAAGGCTTCATAAACATCAAAACAATAAGATGTTGCATATTTCTGAATAAGTGAAATTAATTCATGTTCGTAGCAATGTCACTTTATATCGCAGCTTGTGGGGTGGAATGCTTTCCTATAGAAATATATCTTTCCATTTAAAAAATGAATTATTTTGAAGAAGATACTAGATCAGTAGATCTACAGTAACCTTTTTCTTATAATGAAAATATGAGTATGGGAGAGGAGCTGACTTTGCGATGGGACGGTCGGAGGATTCCTGAGCTCCATGATTGCCGCCAAAAACCCCGCTGCCGGACGGTCCTTTTTGGACCTCACAGTCTTGTTTTGACTGTGATAGTGGAAGGCACATCCTGACGATCCCAGGGACACTGCAAAGTCCCTGGTTGATCCAGGAGAAGCCCTTTTTCTAGCAGCGGGGCGGCAGCCATTGTAGCTGCTGAAGTTGGGACAGCTCCGAAAGAAGAATAGAAGGATAGTGAGTTGATGTGGTGAGAGACTAACTTAAATCAATATAAAAGAACACTCTGAGATTGAAGTGAAATTAAATTGGAGATAAAAGGAAACTAAGCGGGAAATTAAGCTGGAGTTATTTTTATTTTTAAATCATTTATACTGGTGGAACTATAAATCTTTGTTTTGTTTTTGACCGGGACTGGATTGAAAAGGATTGACAGAATTGAGGCAGTTTTACATCTTTAAGCCTTTGTGCCTTTTATTTAAAATATTTTTCTTTTGGGATTTAATTTTTTTTTCTTCCTTCTTTCTCTGAAGACAGTTCTAATTTTTCATTGTGCTGATAAAGAACTTTTGGATTATATTAGCAGGGAAGAAAGGAGAGTGTGTAATACTGCCATCTGCTGGACTGGAAACTTTGTTATTCTTTTCTACTCAAGTAGCAAGTTGAAACAATTGTACTATATTTTGGCTATAACTCAAGGACTGAACTTTCTTGCAGATAAGATAGTTAGAAGCACATCTGAGGAAGTTGGAACTAACTGTATTGTTTATTCAGGTGCTCTTTGGGGAACTATCAGAAGTAGGAGTCTGAGGCAGAATGAGAGAGATCTGTTAATGTTTGGGCAGAAGTATTGCAGAAAAAATTGAAATCTTTCTTTATCATTTTTTTGTTCTTGCTAAGTGATAACTCTCTGTACTCTTCCCCTGCTTAAATATCTTTAATGGAATTTTTTTTCTTTGTTCATATATATACGAGTTGGATTAAGGTGTACAAGTGCCTGAAGATTGATTTTTGATTTTGATTTTTTTCTTTGGTTGGCTATTTGGTTGGCTATTTTTTTCTTTTTCTTTTTTTCCTAGTTTGGTTTTCCTCTAGCTTACCTTTACTGACATTGGGATTAATTTAAATCTTTTTTTGGAGTGGATTAGGGTACTGAAGAACCCGAAGAACTATTCATCTTTCCTTTTTCCCTCTTTTTTTAAAAATATATTCTCCTTTTTCTTGGCTTTTTTGTTTGTTTGTTTGTTTTGGCTATTAGTGACTACTTGACAGAATGAATAGAAAGGTAAAGGCAGTTGTCTCCTCCTCAACTACGCCCTCATCGCCATCTGGAGGACAGCGATCTATTCAGACGATGCTTCAGCAGGAGAAAAAGAAAGAGAGAAAGATACAACACTACAGATGATTCTTCAAGTAGTCCAGAAGATTGAACAACAACAATTAAAGACAGATGAAAAAGTGGCGAGTGTACAACAAATTATGTTAAATATGAAGAGAGACTGCAAAAAATAGAGAAAAAGGAGGAGCAAAAGGAGGAAAAAATTAAAGATATAGACAATAGATTGGGAGAAGTTGAACGTGGCAGGAGCAGACTAATTGGATGGGAGATGGACAGATCAGAATTTTAATCTTAGATTTCAAAATGTAGAAGAAGAGAAAGGAGAGAATCTGGCAGAAATAATGATAGGAATTCTGGCAGAAGCACTAGAAATTACCAAGGAGAAGATGATGGATGCCGTGGATGATATATATCGAGTTTATACTAGGTATGCAATGTGCAACAAGTTACCACGAGAAATGCATATAAGGTTTACTAAGAAATCAATTAAAGCACAAATATTGCAGATTGCCAGAGAAAAAGCATTGAAATATAAGGAGAAATAAATTGTGGTTCTGAAGCAAATACCAAGAAAAGTGAGTGAGATGAGAGAATACCAATTTTTGACTAAAATATTACTTCAAAAAGGTGTGAACTACAGATGGCTAATACCAGAAGGATTAGTGTTAACGTGGCAACTTCAAAGATACAGAGTAGATACAATAGACAAAACAAAAGCATTTTATGCAGAATTTTTTAAAGAGAAGGGAATGGAAATGGAATTTCAAACAACAGTAGTACCAGTAGAATTTCAAGAATAGGAACTAGCAGTAATGGAAAAAGCAGAAGGTGCAGTAGGGGGGACTGTGGAGCACAAAGAATAGTGTAAAATAAGATCAACTAGAGCAGTAAAGCCTGCATATAAAGTATGAACATGGAAGAGAGAAAATTGATCTCAATAAATATAAATGGACTTAATTCAGTTATTAAAAGGAGAAAGGTATTTCACAAATTAGAGAAATTAAAATTTGATATAATTTGCCTTCAAGAAGTACATATTAAAAAGCAACATGAACATTTATTGGTACACTCAAAATTAGGGAAAATTTTTACATCATTGCCACAATGTAAAAAAAGAGGAGTGGTCTTATATATTAGAAATGTAATACCAGTGGAGCAAATATATGTAGACGATGAAGAAAGAATCCTGATGGTGGAGATAATAGATAACAATATGAAAGTTCTTTTAGTAGCAATATATGCTCCAAATAATAATCAAAGTGACTTTTATAGAAAATTGTGCATGAAAATAATTGAATTGGAATATGATAATATATGTATGATGGGAGATTTTAATGGAATAGTGGATGAAAATTTGGACTATAAAACGCATAAAATAACAAGACATAGTAGAAAGATACTACCGAAATCTTTTTTTAATATGCCTGAGGAAATAAATTTAAAAGATGCATGAAGAGATAGAAATGAAAAAAACAGACAATATACTTTTTACTCTGATAGACATTAATTTTGGTCTAGATTAGATATGCTATGGACAACAATGGAATTGACTTTGAACATAGAACAAATTGAAATAGAAACAAGTACCTGGGCAGATCATAATCCAGTGGCAGTGAAATGGAAAGGACAAAGGAGAAGATTTAGATGGACTTTAAATAATACTATATTAAAAGAAAAAGATTTTGTACAGAAAATGGAGAGAGAATTGGCTTCCTTCTTCAAGAAGAACAAGAAAGAAGATACACCAATGCAAAATCTTTGGGAAACGATGAAGGCCTATGCCAGAGGCTTGATAATGGACTATACAAGGACAAGAAATGTTAAGAAAAGACAAATGTATAAAATATTGGAAGATGACTATAAGAGATTTGAAAAAGAGCTCCAGAAAGGTCCACACAAAAAAGATGTTAAAGTGAAAATGGATATAATAAAGCATAAAATGAATTTACTGGAGAAAGAAGCATTAGCCCAAAAAATTAGAAGCAATAAACAGAACTACTTTGAGAATGCTAATAAACCAGGAAGATGGTTAGCATATAAATTGAAAAAAGAGAGAGAATCAAGAAAAATAATACAATTAATTGATGATCAAAGACAAAGTAAATTTGGAACTAAGGAGAAGAAAAAAATTATACAGGATTACTATAGACAACTGTATGAGAAAGAAAAGATAGAGGAGGAAAATATGATATCTTCAAAATGCAAATTTACCTCGGATTCCTAAAGAAATTGAGGAGATGCTAGAGGGAAATATAACAATGATGGAACTAACTGAAGCAATTAAGAAACAAAAGAATGGGAAGGAACCAGGGCCAGATGGTTTGCCAGCGGAATATAATAGGACATTGCAGGAATCTTTGAGTTTCCCACTTTTAGAAGTTATGAATGAAATAATGACAAAGAAGGAAACACCCAAGTCATGGTCTGAGGCATATATTACATTGATTCCTAAGGAGGATACAGACCCACAACAAATAAAAAATTATAGACCTATATTCCTGCTAAATTCTGATTATAAAAATCTTTGCTACAATATTGGCAGAAAGGCTTAAAAGATACTTAAACAATCTTATACATTCAGATCAAAATGGATTTCTGCCAAAAAGACAAATTAGAGATAATATGATAGTAATTATGGACACTTTGGAATATTATGAAGCCCATCCTGAAAAGCAAATGGCTTTGATATTTTTAGATGCACAGAAAGCTTTTGACAATGTAAATTGCGATTTATGTTGCTTCAAATGGAACAGATGGGCTTTGGCAGAAAATTCATTCAAGCAATAGAAGCTATATATTATAAACAAACAGCAAAAGTAATGATAAATGGAGAATTGACAGATTCTATTGAGATAAAAAATGTACCAGACAAGGCTGCCCACTGTCTCCTCTGTTATTTATATTAACATTAGAAGTGCTAAATAAGTATTAGAGAAGAAAAAGATATAAAAGGAATGAAAATTCGAAAAGAAGAATACAAATTGCAAGCATTTGCAGATGACCTTTATTCTTGAAGATTCACTAACATCAATAACTACACTGATAGATAAAATAGGAGAGTTTGGGAAAGTAGCTAGTTTGAAAATCAACAAAGACAAAACGAAGATTCTGACTAAAAATATGTTGGTAAAGCAAAAAGAATTGGTGGATATATCAAAGATGCAGGTCACAAATAAAGTCAAATATTTGGGGATATACTTGATAGCAAGATGTAGCATGCTTGAAGAAAATAATTATAATAAACTTAAACAACAGATAGGGACAGATTTGGCAAAATGGGAAAATTTACAGCTTTCTTTGATTGGAAGGATATCAACTACTAAGATGAATATTTTGCCTAGAATTTTATACTTGTTCCAGACAATTCCAATTAGATTGGGGAAAGACTTTTTTGAAGAATTGAATAAAATAGTGTTAAAATACATTTGGCAGGGAAAGAAGGCGAGGATAAAATTAAAGTTGCTACAAGATGATAGAATGAGAGGGGGTTTTGAGCTACCCAATTGGGAACTTTATTATCAAGCGACAAGTTTGATGTGGATTAAAGAATGGATAACGTTAAGAAATACTAATTATTGAATTTAGAAGGTCATGATTTGTTGATGGGGTGGCATGCTTTTTTATGGTATAAAAGAACAAAAATACAGGGGTATTTTAGAAGGCATCATATATGTGAGGCTTTGTTATTAAATTGGGAGAAGATTAAAAAACAACACTATTTGAAAATTCCATCTGGGTATCAATGATTGAAGCATTTTCATATTCAGTAATATTTAGAAGGGAACAAATTGTTAGATATAGTGAATTAATGGATGAAAAGGGTGAACTTAAATCGAAGCAAGAACTGGAAGAACAAGGTTTTAGATAAGATTTTAATGGGTTCTGACGACTGTAATTAAAAAAATTGTATGGTTATTTATTAGAGGTAAAATTGGAAGAAGAACAAGTTAAAGAAATAATGATAGCATAGGGGAAAAATTTTGGCCATGGGATTGATTTAGAGAAATAGCAAAAATTGTGGTTGCAAAATTATAAAATGACAATGTCTACAGCATATAAGGAGAATTTGTATAAGATGTTTTACAGGTGGCATTTACCCCCGACGAGAATAGCCAGAATGTTCAAGAACAAATCGGAGAAATGTTGGAAATGTATCAGACTCCAGGATCATATTACCATATGTGGTGGACATGTGCAGAAGCTAAAAGATATTGGACTAAAATCCACA
The DNA here is from genome assembly GCA_012654045.1 of Ptyas mucosa. NCBI lineage: Eukaryota > Metazoa > Chordata > Lepidosauria > Squamata > Colubridae > Ptyas > Ptyas mucosa. The sequence goes on from WNWU01013574.1 coordinate 4,059,403, forward strand.
CATGGTTGGAAAAAATGACAAAGAAATACATTGACTTTAAACCAGAGATATTTTTATTACGGATTTTTACCAGAAATGTATAATAGAGAACTGAGATATTTAATTGTGAATATTTTAACAGCAGCTAGAATTATATTTGCTAAAAATTGGAAAAAAGAGAAAATACCTACTGAAGATGAAGTCATTAAGAAAATTATGGAATGTGCTGAAATGAGTAAATTGGCATTTGAAATTAGAGAATAGGAAGACAAACAATATTATTTAATATGGGATTTGTTTTATCAATGGCTAGACAATAAGGCATGGAAATGAAGTATGAAATATGAAATTAGTGTAATGATAAAATATATGAAATGTTTTTATTCTTTTTTTTTTCATGGGAGTCAAACCCCTGTTAAACAATTGTTAAATGAGAATAATAACATAGAGGGATATATAAAATTATTAAATAACAGAAATTAAATAATTTGTAAATTGTGGATATGGAATTAAGCACAAAAGATTTTTAACTGATCGATACACTTTCTGTGATTGTAATGGATGATGGTTATTTTATGTTTTGTTATGTTTAAAAATAATTTTAAAAAAGAAAAGAAAAAGAAAATATGGGTAGTCCGAGGGTTGTGACCAAAACCACCAGAACTTCTGTCACTAAGCAAGGTGAAGTTAAGTGCACTGGGTTCAATTTTATGACCTTTTTTGCCATGGTCCTTAAGTGAATGACCACAGTTGTTAAGTGAATCACATGGTTGCGAAATGGATCCAGTTTCCCCCTCACTAGGGGGGAGGAATGCTGCAACTGACACAAAACTATGCCAGTTGCCAAGTGCCCCCCCTCCCCCCCAAATTTCTGATGTGACCACAGGGATACTTTGATGGTCATAATTGTAAAATGTGGTTGTAAGTCACTTTTTTCCAGCATCGTTATAACTTCGAACAGTTGCTAAAGGAATAGTCTTAAATTGAGGACTATTTGTATTATTGTATGAGGAAACTTCCAGTTATTAAGTCTCATTTAGGGGAGTACATGCACAGGATTGCCACTGGTGTGAATAGCAGTTGCCACAGGAATATGCATCTATCATGCTCATTTGCTTGAAGGACTTCATTTATAAAGTTAAGTTGAACAATATTTTTTTTCTCTCTCTCATTTGTACTAGATTTTCTCTAAATTAAGAACTCAGGACTTGTATATGAAATTTACTCTTTAGGTAAAAAATATTTAATAAGGATAGTTTATAAAGTAGACACTTTTTCCTTTCTGGATTTATTTTTACTTTAAGAAAGGAAAATAATCCAAACACTTCAAATGCAGGGTTGTGTTCTGACATGAACCAGAATATATTGGGAACAAAATCCTCTCAAGGAGCTTTTACCCAACTTTTCAAAGATGCGTTGATGAGAATAATTTGACACTAGCCTTGTTATAGGTGGGGGGAAACTTCCTAGAGACTTTATAAATTGTAAATAAATAATTATGCACATAATTGTTTGTATTACTTCCCATAAGCTCCTAACAGGCACTTTTATTTAACACCCCCCCTCCCACCCAAAAAAGTTGGTAATATTCCTGATCTGACCTCAAATTTATTTCTGCTTCCAGGAAATCGCACAGAGCAGAGAAGACAAGTTACCATCCTATTAAAGGACTGGTTGAGCACGAAAAGTCCATCAGTGAAAAAAATGGATTAAATAGTATTTGCACTATCTGCCCTCTGGAGGCAAGCATGGAGATTACAACACAGGAAGACAATAAATGCAAAGGGTAGAGGAGAAGGACTATCACAATGGCATGGCATGTGAAAAAAAAAAGCTCACCCTTCCTAGATATTTCCAATCCAGGAGATCAGAAAGTCTCTCTGTGCGGTTTCTCTGTATAATGCGCTGCCTCCGTGACTGCTGGCAGAAGCTGTAGAGGAAAGAGGTCAACTGCGTGCACGACTCATCCAAGCCCCGGAAACGCCTGTCTAAGATGTAGATCCCTGGTGGGAACCAAAAAGATGTCAAAGAAGTGACTTCACCTTGATTCAATACACAGAGCTGACAATTGGCCAACATAAGACAAGGCTGAGTCTCTTCTGCCCAACTGAATGGTTGTTGCCTGAGATACTAGAGCAGTGATGGCTAACCTTTTTGCAGTCGCGTGCCAAAAACGTGGGGAGCGCAGGGGGTCACGTGCACACGTGCCCACACCCATAATTCAGTGCGCCCCTTCCCCCTGCGCATGCACACCCAACCCCCCCAAGCTCCCCTGCTTTTGGCACATGATGGCATGGTGGGCCCGGTAGGCCTGTTTTTCGCTCTCCCCAGGTTCCAGAGGCTTTCTTGGAGCCTGGGGAGGGCGAAAACAGCCTTCCCCACCTCCCGGAGGCCCTCCATAGGCCAGAAATGGCCCGTTTCCTGACTTCTGGTGGGACCGGAAGGCCTGTTTTTTGCTCTCCTCAGGCTCCAGATGCTTTCTTGGGAGCATGGGGAGGGCGAAAACAGCCTTCCCCACCCCCCGGAGGCCCTCCGTAGGCCAGAAACGGCCCGTTTCCTGACTTCCTGTGGGACCGGAAGGCCTGTTTTTTGCTCTCCTCAGGCTCCAGATGCTTTCTTGGAGCCTGGGGAAGGCGAAAACTGCCTTCCCCCCCCCCAATCCCCACGGCCTATTTCCCGACTTCTGGTGGGCCCGGAAGGCCTGAAAATCAGCTGGCTGGCATGTGCATGTGTGCTGGAGCTGAGCTAGGGCAATGCTTGCATGCCCACAGATAGTGGGCTCAGTGTGTCTTCTGTGGCATGCATGCCATAGGTTCGCCATCACAGTGCTAGAGAATAATATACAGACAGTCCTCAAGTTATAACCAAAATTGTGACCGGAACTTCCATCACTAAGTGAGAGGTTGTTAAATAAATCACTCCCGACCTATTTTGCTGTGGCTGTTAAGTGAATCATCATGGTGGTTAATGGAATCACACGTTTTCTAAGTGAATCTGGCTTTTCCCATTGACTTTGCTTGGTGGAAGCCAGCTGGGAAAATTGCAAATGGTGATCATGTGAGCCCGGGATGCTACAACTGTCATAAATACATGTCAGTTGCCAAGTGCCCAAATTTTGATCATGTGACTGTGGGAACACTGCAATGGTTGTAAGTGCAAGGACTGGTGGTAAATCATTTTTTTCAGTGCTGTTGTAACTTTGAACAGTCACTAAGCGAATAGTCAAAAGTCAAGAGTTGCCTGTAATGAAAAATGGTTTATATATATATATATATATATATATATATATATATATATATATATATATATATATGTATGTATACTGTACACACTTGCCTTTATGAGGTTCTGCCATATACAGTAGTTTGAAACGGCTTACTTTCACTAATCTTTGAATTCTTGCTCTATTGCATCCCAGGACATGTTGCTTTAATCAGCTAAGTCTGGGCTAGAACAAGCAGAATGGAATCATCCTAGATCACCAACTGAGCCATGGTTGCGCAGTGGTTAGAATGTAGTATTGCAGGCTAATTCTGCTGACTGCCAGCAGTTCAATCCTGAGTCAAGACTGACTCATCCTTCCATCCTTCCGAGGCTGGTAAAATGAGGAACCAGATTATTGGGGACAATATGCTGACTCTGTAAACCACTTAAGAGAGGGCTGTGAAGCAGTATGAAGTGGTATATAAATCTAAATGCTATTGCTATTGCACCCATTTTTTTCCCTCCAGAAATGTATAGGTTAATCTACCCACCCAAATTATTCTCCCCAGATCCATCTGAAGGAATTATCCTGTGGTCGAGTAAGGGTGGCATAGGCTCCCATTGTGCCAATACCTGTCCCCAGAGGTCCCGAAATGATACCAACCGTAGGCAGATGGATCTGCTATGTGTTCCTCCATGAAGCAGCCAAAGCCAGAGAGATTGGTGGAAATGCTGGGGATCCCCATCACGGTGCATTCAGCTGGGGAAAAAGAGAGAGGTCATCGGAGGACATGGATTAAATCCCGGGGATATGCACTATCTCAAGAATTTACCTTGCAGCCTGTTCAGTTTTGGTCACTTGAGTTTACTAAATTTTCCAGTCCCTATAGATTTTATGTACATGTTAAGAATAATAAACAGCTATTTTATTATCATCAAAACTTTGTTTTAGGCATTGGAAGAACCTGTGGTTTCCTCACAATTTACATTCACTTGTCTGTCCCTCTTTTCATTTCAGTCACAATTCACGATGCAAACTTGTTTCTATCATTTCTTCAATTAATGAGGTTCGGGGTTTTCATCCTTTTCTAGCCAAAACATCATTGCTCACATATTTTATTTAGTTAGTTAGTTATTAATCAATCTATCTCACTTTCTAGGTCAGGGGTCTCCAATCCCTGGTCTATTACTGGGCTGTGGCCTGTTTGTAACCGTGTGAGTAGCAGGCCGGCACATGCATGCAGACAGCTCAACTTGTGTAAGTGGTGGCTGGCGAACAGTGGGCCAGTGCACATGAGCGTGCACCTTAACTTGTGCTAGTAGTGGGTTGGTGCGCTTGCCCAGTTCCCCTCTCCCCCTCACTGGACGGCCAAGTTGTAAGTGACTCTGGATGATTTACATGATATATGATATGATATGACACGATATGAGTACTGCATAGTTACATGGAAAGCTGATTGTCTAGTAGCTAAAAACACTAGCAATCTACTAAAATGTTTATCATTCCCACTTGGAAAATTCTAATGTATTTTTTATGCCATATTAGTTATTCTGGAAAAGTTTTCCTAATTAATTGCATATAAAACACACACCTCCATTATTCTTAAGAGCTCCTTTGAGCTACTGAAATTGAAAAACGAAGGAAAAGCCATCATTTAGGAAAATACTTGCAGAATTAAGTGGAAAAGCATATGTGAATGGCTAAAAAAGGCCTTATTGTTTGCAGTGGGCCAAAACAATGACAAAATACACTAAAAGAAACGAATTTCAGATGAAAAATTCAAGACCATCTTGCTCTTTCTCTTCCTTCACCTCTGGAAAGCAAAGTTACCAGGCCTCAAGATAAACAAAGTACAGCCAGAATTACCGTATTTATTGGCGTATAACACGCACTTTTCCCCCCTGAAAATAGGGGGCAAATGATGTGTGCGTGTTATACGCCGATATAATGTTAAGAAGCCATGTTTTTACAGTATTAACAAGTACCGGCAACCCGCGCCTTCCTCACGTCTAATTCTCGCGGCCGTCGGAGCGTAGTTTTTTTCCTGAAATTTCCCTCTTAAAATGAAGGTGCGTGTTATACGCCTGTGCGTGTTATACGCCGATAAATACGGTATGTGCCAAACATACCTAGTGCAATCTTGTGAACACTGTAGTATTCACTGACAACCTGTGCTTGTTTGGTTGTCCTTTCAGAGATATTGCCTTACCAGATTCCTCAATGCCTTTAACAGTGAGAGAGTTTCTAATGTATTGCCTTCATTGGAAAAGTTGGGATACATTCACAGAAGTACCTGTCTTGAAAATAGCCCATATTGAATTGTATAACAGTCAAACAGCACAGGAAATGTTGCAAGCCATTTTATTTTATGTCATAAACTGTTTTATGATCATTTTTGTCATAAAACATTTTATAATATTTGCCCATTCTGAACCCATACCTTGTTTCAAAAATGTTGCCTTATGATGCACCATTTCACCCAGTGAAAGATTATACGAACCAGCACTTTAGTAGAAGGTAGATTTTTTTTTGCCCTCTGTTTATAAACAGAAACTGAAAAATTGAAGTACAGCCAAAATACGTATTTGCCTTATTGCTAAGAGGCTACAGTTGGAGAGATTGCCTGGAAATTTCAGTTTTGTTGCGAAAAAAAATCAGGTGGTCAAAATATAATTTTGCCCTTTTGTCTGAATACTTTCCTAGTTATTCTCATTTTTAATTGCTCCTTCAATTTTTCATATTTCCTCTTTTCTGGCAGTTAAAATTGATCACTACTATACACTATTTAATTATGCAAAAAAATAAAATCCTGTATTCCTATATAGGGAGTCCTCAACTTATGACCACAACTGACCCCAAAATTTCTGTTGCTAAGTAAAGCAGTTGTTAACTGAGTTGCACGTCATTTGATGACCTTTTTGGTCACAGTTGTATAGCAAATCACTGTATTTGTTAAGTGAATCATGCAGTCATTAAGCGAATCTGGCGTCTCCTATTGGAAGGATCTGGCTTCTCCTTATATGGCTTCTCCAATCTGGCTTCTTTTATTGCTTGTTGGAAGGCAGCTTCAGAGGTTATAGATGTGGATTACATGTCCCTGGGAAAATGCAACTGTCATAAACACATGGCAGTTGGCAAGCACCTTAATTTTGATCATGTGACCATGGGGATATTGCAACACTTCTAAGTGTAAAAAACGATAAGTCACTTTTTTCAATGCTGTTGTAATTTTGAACAGGGGTTGAGTCAATGCCCACAAATCTGCCCTTATAACCCACCTACCTGGTGTGTAGCCCCATGGTTCATAATAGGAAGGGAACACCCCCAAATGGCAGCCTCTAACGAATTCTTCATAATCAACAGGAAGCAACGGACTAGTGGAAGACAGAAATTCTGGATGGAAAATGACCTAGGGAGAAGAAAAATGAAAAGAGAAAGAGTACTGACAGCGTTCCAGAAAAAACTCCAAGTAAAGACTCTGAAGCAAGCATTTTTCAAAGTTCTATTTACTAGAATAGGTAAACTGGCACATCTGGGAAAACCTGAATCTGAGAGGTCTGGGTTTTTCCTCAGTAAATTAAAACCTCCAAAACCATCCCCTCACTCCTCAGTCGATCACATGCTCCAATCAACCGCCGTCCCATCTCGAGACCTCACTCCGACCACTCCTTCTCCAGATGCAGGCTCGCCCTGACTTTGACCGACAGAAAGAATGCTATTATGTCTACAGACACCACTCTACTAAATCCCCCCTCCTTACTTTCCTACATGAGAAGGTGGCAGCATGGAAGTTTCCGGCCTAATACGGCTTCCAAAGCTGACAAGTATATAATTTGTTTATATATTTTCAAACTCAAGAACCGACTTCTAGTGATTTAATATAATGGCAATACAGGTAGTCTTTGACTTACAACAGTATGTTTAGTGACTGAAGTTACAACAGCACTGAAAAATGTGACATGATTATTTTTCACACGACCATTGAAGCATCTCCATGGTCACATGATCAAAATTCAGATGCTGGGCAGATGATTCATATTTATGACAATTGTGCAAGGTCATGTGATCACCTTTTGTGAATTCTGACAATCAAAGTCAATGGGGAAGCTGGATTCACTTAACAATTGTGTCTCTAACTTAACAACTGCAGTGATTCACTTAACTGCAGTAATTAAGGCTATAAAATGAGGCAAAACTCAACTGTCTTGCTTAGCAACAGAGGTGGTAATCTCAATTGTGGTTGAAAGTCAAGAACTACCTGCAATACTATTATGAATAATTATAAAAAAACCGTAAAACACCATAGCGATGGTGTAGTGATGATACTGTCAACTTGCGAAGTATTCCTGACTTGCTCTCAAGTTGCATAGGCAGAGGGATGGGGAACCGCGCCTCGCAGCTGTAGCAAGGGAATTGCACTTCAGTCAAAAAAAAAAGCACATTCCAGTCATCACTATGTCAAGGCCATTTCCAACGAGACCCACAGTGGCTGGAGAGAGGGACTTCTACAATCCACGAAATTGCTTCGTTGGGGAATGTGATCGATGACACACCTTGGGGGGAGGGGGTAACAGAGTCAGAGCTGGGGCATGAATTAAGTGAGGTCAGAGTTGGCTTCACTTGGAACATGCCAACATGAAGCTCCTAATAAATAACTGGATTTCTTTTGAAGCTTGGCTCTTGGCTGATGATTTAATTAGGGCATTGGTCAGAACCCTGACAGATACATTTGGAAATCTATATCACTTCTGCTCTTGTAAGCAGAGCTATCCTTAAAATTCTATACTGCATTTAGTCCATATGTATTTTTATGTATGTTCATATAGCTGATTCAAGTTTACATTGCTAGCATTCAATTCATGGGTCTATAGGGGATTAACAGGATCCTTTTTAACAATAATATATTTCATGAAAATAAATAGTTAAAAAGCAAACTAAATATACAAAGATTCTGATAAACATAACTTTTGTTTTAGGAATAAAGCCAAAAAGCTTTATTTAGGAATAAAACAAACAAAAAAAAATAGCATCATGGCAACTATAAAACATAGTAAAATATGGCCATATACCACAATTACAATAAAACATTTAAATACATTTAAATGTGTATATATCTAAATTGCAACCACTAAACATTCTTAGTATTACCATGTTTCCCCGAAAATAAGACCCTGTCTTATATTTTTTTGAATCCTGAAATAAGTGCTTGGCCTTATTGCCATGCGCTCAAAAGCCCGATTAGGCTTATTATCAGGGGATGTCTTATTTTGGGGGAAACAGGGTATTTACAGCGACTATAGACACCAAGACTAAAAGAAAAGAGCCTGAATTCAAAAAATGATAGCACACGAAATTCAGAACAGACTTCACCATTCTTTCCTTCAATCATTTTGGCTTATTAAAAGTCTGAATTTCTAGATTCGCAAGAATAAATAAAATATGGGGCGGGACAATTAACAGACAAAAATTAATAGATAAAATCAGGTACTAAATATCCCAGCATCTTAAAAAATGGCTGAAAATTACAATATTTTAAAATTCTTTTAAAAATACAGTATGTCAAATATCTCCCCTCACCTGACATGGATAGGCACCTGTTACTCACCTTGACACGGTCGGCACTGCTGTTGAAGAGACCGATGCGCCTGATGGTGTTGAGAATAGGATCGGTAGAATCGTCCAGCATGTTGTGAGTACAGATTGGGGGGAAAGAATGGCGCTGATTGAAGAGGGAAAAAAAAAACCAGACAGATGTTAACAGCTCAGATTTAAAACCTTAAGTCTGGAAGAGAAGCAAAGCCTGTAATTCACACATTAAATTGAATCCAAGATGGCTTCTATGTTTTTTCTGCTTCTCCTTCTGAGTAAATCTGGCAGGACAATATATTACGGTTACTTGACGGAATCACTTTATATTTAAAGATAACCTCTCTCTTTCCTCACATGTTTTCTGAGTGAAGACTCTGGATTTCCTGTCTAATCATAGATTATATGAAGTCTATCTAAGGCCTGTGCAGAATTTATCACTAGGAATCTTACATATAACAGTGTTTATTTATTTAATCACATTTCTTATTGCCACATACTCTAGCTGAATCTGGATGGTGTTATAATATACTAAAAAATAGTTGAAAACAGTTAAGAAACGCACAAAGGAAATACATGAAAGCCCAGATTAAAAACAACCATACCAATAAAAGCAAATGCAAAACATTATAGGGGCTTCCCAGACACACTAACCCAGGTCTGAGGACTAACTAGATTTTAAAGGCCTTCTGGAACCCTAGGAGAGCGGGTGACATCCATGTTTCTGCAGGATCTTATTCCTCATTTTGAAGCCCTGGAAAAAAAGAAGTCAGCTCTTCCATCTCCACACATATCAATGTGGGGTTTTATATTGGAATATCCTGGCTTATTTTTTTTACAGAGATGGTAAACCAGAGACTGAGCTGTAAACTAGATAGAGAGGAAGGGGAGGTAGGATTAAATATTATTTTATACAAAACACAAAATCCTTCCTCAAACCCAAACAGTATTCATCTTTTTCTTTTTTCTAAGATTAGAAACTGAGACATCTTAAACCAAGGTATCTTAATTAAGTAGCACAAATCCAACATCCTTCTTATCATCTCTGTTCTAATATTGCTTCAATCACAAGAGTGTTTTCTATCTCCAGAACCAAAATGGTCATTGTTGACCATCCTGAGAGTCAGAGGTCCACACAGCCAATATGGGGAGGCTGAATGAAAGCAACCTATACAATCCAGGAATTTAGATCCAGGCTCCCAGAATCTACTCTTCCCACTGATCTAGCAACATGTCCTTCTAAGAGACCTCAGCCTAATTGCAACTGTCCAGAACCTTTGTGTGAGATGAGAAGTCATATAAATAGGTTACAGGTAGTCCTCAACTTATGACCAATTGCTAAGCAAAGGGGTTATGAGTTGTGCCCAATTGTACAACCTTTTTTTTTTGCCACAGTTGTTAAGCAGATCTCAGCAATTGTTAAGTGAATTGTGTAGTTGATACAATAAATCTGGCTTCCCTCATTGACTTTTATTTGAAGCTGATGGGGAAAACTGGAAATGGCCATCACACAACTCCAGGATGCTGCTACCATTGTAAGTGCCAGTTGTCAAGTGCCTGAATTTTGATCAGAGATCATATATATGAAGTCTGATTGCAAGTCACTTTTTTCAGTGTTGTTGTAACTTTGAACTGTCTCCAAAAGAATGGTTGTAAGTTGAGGATTAGCTATTTTATTAATGTGAAAAACTCATTTTTCATGTGCAAATACTTTTTTTCAAGACTCGTTTTCTTCATGCCCATACCTGAGTGGCAAAGATAGCTCTCTTCATCATTGTGAAATCTTCTTTGTCCAACATTTTATTCATGTCAGGAAGGTTCCCCCTGAATTGGAAAAGCAGGCAGAGAGTGAATAATGTGGAAATTAATGAATAACATTTACCGCTTTTCACTTGGACGTGCATTCCAGTTTTTATACTGGAACCAAGATTTCTGAAAATAGGCTTCTATCAAATCAGTATTTCTCAGAAGAGACAACACAAAGAGAATGAGAAGGTCTCTTAAGTTCCCATTCTCTGTAGCCATGGCAACCCAGCAGCCCATTCTCAGATACTCAGCACTTTATCATATTTCTTCTAGCCTTCTCCTAGGAGACTTACACGAGGAGGGATTCGTACAGTTTTTTGCCAAACTTCTCCTTCACTGCATTGGCTGTGTCCCTAGAGTTAAAAAAGGAGAAAAAAAGGGGGGGAGGGGAAGGGAGGACGAAATTATGATTTGCGACAGAACCTAGGATTCCTTGAATGCTTCTGAATCAAGGATGAGGAAAAATGGCTTCCAGTGGCTTTGGGATTTACTCCCTAGAGAGAGTTAAGTCACATCTAACAGACTGGAGAAAAAAGGAAGACTATGTCAGTATTTCTTCAGATAGGGAGGTTCCTTCCCTATTCTGAGGCTTCAGGAAAAGAATGGACTTCGTTATAGTTCATAACCTGCACAGCTGAAGGCCAAAATGGGTGAGAATCAGTGGTGAAATCCAGCTGGAGTATCTAGCTCGCGCGAACCAGTAGCGCCGATGGCAGGAAGCTCTGCCCATCCACCGGGATGTCATTATGTTCCATTTTTGACCCTCTGTGCATGCGCAGAAGGCTCATGCACACGCTATGTACGTGCGTGCTCCCGTTCCCGAACTGGTAGCGAAGGTAAGTGGATTTCACTGCTGGTGAGAATTATGGAAATCTTTCAGTACTATGTTGTGCATTTTTATCCAGCCTTTTTTGGGGGGAAAAATCTCACAGCAATTTAGAGGGAGGGGTCATAGCTATATCCCCACTTACTCTTTGAGGTAGGTTGGACGGGATACAGGTAATCGTCAACTTAGAAAATTCATTTAGTGGCTGTTCAAAGTTACGACGTCACTGAAAAAAGGGACTTAAGACCGTTTTTCACACTTATGATTGTTGCAGCATGCCCAAGGTCACATGATCAATATTCAAATGCTTGGGAACTGACTCATATTTATGACGGTTGAAGTGTCCTGGAGTCATGGGATCATCTTTTGTGACCTTCTGACAAGCAAAGTCAATGGGAAAACCAGATTCACAACAATCATGTTACTAACTTAACAACTGCAGTGATTCACTTAACAACTGTGGCAAGAAAAGTCATAAAAGGGGCTAAAACTAACTTAGCAAATGTTTTACTCAGCAACATACATTTTGGGCCCAATTGTGGTTGTAAGTCAAGGACTACTTGTAATAGCCATCAGGCTAAAAGCTTAAGCTTTATGTGAAAGAAAGCTTAAGAACAATTCTATTCTCCCCCATTTTATCTTTGCAATCCTCTAATTTGCATACAGGTAGTCATCGACTTATGACCACAATTGGGACCAGAATTTCCATTGCTAAACAAGGTGGCATTAAGTGAGTTGCGTCCAATTTATGACTATTTTTTGCCATGGTTATTAAGAGAATAACTATAGTTGCTAAGTAAATCATGCAGTTGTTAAGTGAATCTGGCTTCCCCTATTGACTTCGCTTGTGATAAGCATGCTAGGAAGATAGCAAATGGCCATCACATGACCCCAGGATGCTGCAACCATTGTAAATATATTCCAGTTGCTATATGCTCAACTTTTCATACTGTGTCTGTGGGGAATGCTGTGATCGTCTTAAGTGCAAGGACTGCTCATAACTTGCACATTTCAGTGCCATTGTAACTTTGAATGTTCACTAAATGAATGTTGTAAATTGAGGACTACCTGTATAGAGAACAAACTATAACATTTGAGTGATTTTCCTTGTATCAGCACATCCTTTCCAAATGCACTGAACTTGTATGGACAATTTGATTTTCCTGCTCAGGAAGGGTGATGTAATGGATTCTTATTTCACTGAATATACTGCCTGAATCCTAAGGAAGTCTGTTAAAAGGACAGATTTATGAGATCCAGAACCTGACAAAAACTCACCAGAGCTGCTTGCGGACGGCTTGGCCTTTTAGTGTCTCTACGTTGAAATTATTTGTCCTAGCTGGCATGATAAAAAATGCTACCACTGTAGTCTGGCTCCCATTCACCTATAGAGAGAGAATCCAACAAAAACCGGGTATGAAAAATCAATACAGTACTTTTAAATATGGTCAAAACTGCTCCTTGAAGAAATGGATAAGCTGACCCATGTTAAGAGAGTTTAATCAATTGAATTCATAGTTTGCTTTTTAAAATCCATCTCCCCCCCACTTCTACTATCTGGCTGTTTCTCATAAGTCATTTGCATTAGTCTTACAGCATGAGGAGTCTTGAGGTACTTGTTAGAAAGCAGACACTCACATGTTCCAGGCTGATAAATGAACAGTGGCCTAAAAACTGAATATGCTTGGCAAGATGAGGAAAAGTGGATGAATACATAGATAAATCATGGATATTTCCTGGGATGTCCTTGTAACAGCTATACGGATCTCCAAGAATCATGAAACTATCATGCAACCCCAAGAAAGGATGCAGCTAGGTGATAGTAAGGGTGGTGTGAATATCTACACCTAATATAGATCTGAAATTTAGTATATCCTCTCACTTCCTTTCCATTTTCCTAGAGCTTGACTAAAGGGAGATGTCCTTGACAGAATGGCTAAAAATATCTCAGCTGGACAAATTGAAAGATGCTGGCCAGACTGGGGTTCATCTATTGTAAGTATCTTTTCATGGAGTATTCTTGGGATATGGTTCAATTAGCACTCCTGCCAGCTTGTAATATGAAATAGTTCCAATATATTATTCCTGCTTTCATGCAAATGTATCCTGTGTAGTCGCTCTTTCCATTGTCTTTCATCTGCACAACAATGTAAGCATGAAGAGAAATCCAAAAACAACAACTAAATTCTTTGGACTACAGCTATTTAATTCCTGAGACACACAGTTGTTCCAGTCAGGGGTGTAGCATTGCTGTAGGCCACACTCTCTCAACACAGCCACACCTAATTGCCTACCCACCATCTCTCACATCTTTGTTCCCTTACAGCACCCATTTTACTAATCACCCTTAGTAGGTAGTTGAGCCTGGCTAGGGCTTCCAAGAAAATGTCAGCTCCTTTGTTGGAGTATTCATAGCGTCCAGCGATGAAGAAGAAAATAGTTTTGTCAAGGTTGAAGTCCAGGTGCCTAGAAAAATAACATGCAGTGATGGTGAACCTAAGTCTAAGTCAGAGCTTCTTGAAAAACCCGAAAGCCTATGTTATTTAACAGCCAAGACAAGTAAATTGGCTAAATAAACACAAAAGACACACTAGTACATTAGAAATATCAACATTGCTTATATCAACAATCACAACATTGCAAAAATAGTTCAGGGAATCCATAGGGAGGGGTGGAACATCATCCCACACAAGATGAAGAAGCAAGTGCCGCTACGTTCAACAGAAATGATTGTACGCCTTAGTGAGAAGAAATCAAAACTAAGTTTGGTGTGGTTTTAAAGTGAAGGAATAAAATTTGCATTTTCCAAATCTGTATGAACCATAATACAATCATCCTTCAATGTTCATACTTTTCTGGTAATATCACGCACCTTCCCCAATAAACTGAACTGCTGGGAAATGCTTTTTTTAAATGGATGGGATCAATGTGAATACCTAAATAGTTGTGAGTCTTCCCTAGCAACATGCAGCAAAAATCAATGGTTTTAAAATGAAGTGTGTTTGCGTGTATTTCAAAAAAATTGGAGTGTATCCGTGTATATACCGGTACATGTATATATGTATATGTGTGTGTATATTCACACATACACATTCTGCACAGCTGGCTGAAACCCTTTTTTTGAGCATTTTAATAGTTCCCTGAATTCCAATTACAATGGTATTTAGTAACATTAGTCATCATGCAAAATATGAATGCAAAATGGAAAAACAAACAAAAAAAGAGATAGAGCCCCTTCTGTAGGTTTTCAGTGCAATAAAAACAGAAAGGAGAGTGGACAAAAAAATAATAAAAAATAAAAACAAAAAAAATGTCAGACCTGTGACAGATGAGGGGAGCAAAATAGAAGCATATACAGATCCATAGTCAATTGCTTTGGGAACATATGTGCAATGTCCCATGATCCTGTGATCACCTTTTGCAACCTTTAGATATCAAATTCAATGGGGAGGCCAGATTCATAACAACTGTGTTACTAACTTAACAACTGCAGTGATTCATTTAATATCTGTGGCAAGAAAAGTTGTAAAATGGGGCAAAACTCACTTAGCAATGGTTTTACTTAGCAACAGAAATTTTGGGCTCAATTGTGGCTGTAAATCAAGGATTAGCTATATTTCTAATGCAGTATCTTATTTCCATTAATGTACAGATGCCTGTAAACTGATTAAGAAAGCAGAAGTTCTTGATTTAGTCATTTATAAACTTATTCTTTATGAATAACTAATGATTTTTCTCTCATATGAGTCCTGGAAAATTTTTCTATACCTCAATATCTGACTTTGCCAGACTTGAGCAAAAACATCTTGTCAGCTTTGGAAGCCATATTAGGCCAGAAGCTCCAATACTGCCACCTTCTCATGTGTGACAAAGTAGGAGAGGGGTTTGGTAGACATAATAGCATTCTTACAAGGTCAGGGCGATCCTGCATCTGGAGAAGGAGTGGTCAGGGGGCTGGATCGGGATGGGATGGACGTTGATTGGAGCATGTGACCGACTGGATGGAAAAGGGGATGGTTTTGGGAGCTTTGACTTACTGAAGGAAAACCCGAGCTTTTCAGATTCGGGTTTCCCCAGATGTGCCAGTTTGCCTATTTTAGTAAAGAGGACTTTGGAAAATGCTTGCTTCCACGTCTTTACTTGGAATGGGTTTTTTTTCTGGAACGCTGACACATCTGTTCATTCCCCCTACTCTTCTTTGAATGTTATTAACATTATTTATTGTCTATTTTGATTAATTTACACCATCCCTTTCCTGTGAGAGTTCCTCCCTCCCTTTTTGTATGCTGTTAAAAGTGGCATCTCTGTCTCCACATACAGAAAGTGGAGACCAAAATTGAGTCATTGTCAGGTGCGAAAGATCAGGACCACATGTTAAATTCCAGCTAAGATTTATTGATCATGCCTATACACAAGAATCTAGTCAACTGACAGTCAGCCTTAAATTAGCGCTAGATAAGAGTCAACCGAATTCAAGAGGGGCTGGACTTGGATCATTTGTGGTAACATAATGACTCCAGACTAATTCCTCTCTTCACTCCACCCCCAGTCTCTCTGTCTTCTTCTACAGTCACATGTATTCTTTTAAAAGGAAAAAGAGCTTTCACTTTACACTTGAAGGTGTGTTATGATAACAAACTTGCGGAAGATGAATGGACCACAAATAGTCATTTGCTTTTAACAGTCACAGAGTTGGAAGTCATCTAGTTCAACCCCCTGCTCACACAGGAGGCCTGTACTAGGGATTCGAACCGTTGAATTGCCAACCTTTCTGATCAACAAGCTCAGTGTCTTATTCATGAATATTCTTACATCGCTTGTCACTACTAGCTTCAGTTTTTTTTCCTTAGGAACTCAACTTCATAGGGCAACCTGCTATAATTGATATGATAAAGCTCATGAAAACTCACCCATAGAAATGGCCTCTGACAAACTCCTGGATACGAGCTTTGCTTTGGGCATGGAGATTTTGGAATTCGTGCATAGCAGAGAACTTCTTTACGTTTAAACCATTGGGAGTCACAATATCTGGATATGGAATGCATATGGAGATGGGTTTTGTAAAAAGTGGGGAGAGTTTTAGAATTTTAAGTCTCTGAATTTACCCAAACAGCAAAAGTATCCATGCAGAAAAACACATGTGAGTCACAGAAGCATTCAGCTTCCTCAAACATCCTTTGAAATACAATTGATCAATGCACTGACAGCAACTGATTCAATGTATAGGAATGGATGAAGTAAAACAGATCCCAAGGAGAAGGAATGGGAGTGGTCTTGTGACATCACAAGGAGCCAGCCAATCAGAACTAATAGTCTTAGCTGCAAATAATATAAATTCTCCTCCCCCCTCCCACTTCCCTCTCTTTAGTGTGAAAAAGAATAAGCAGGCTGGTCCTTTAAAAAAAAAACACTGGATGCAATAAAAAATTCACAGTGCATATTAAGATTGAAAATACTTTTAAGAATGTTTAAAATGAACGCTAAAATTGTTATTTTATATTGGGACATTCTTTCTATCTAAGAAAGAAACTAAGATTAAACATCGAGCTTCAATGTACGACTTGCACTAACAGCCTGATTAGCATTGTTTAAAGACCAGAAATTTTCATTAAAAACCACAACACTTTGAGATTCTGCATTCTACGCAAAGCAGCTGATTTCCTTGTAATATTATTGATATGTTCATAAATCCAAAGAAGGCTTAAACTGGGTAGGATCTTGTCACATAGAGCAATCTTTTTAGCTTTTAAGACAACTCACCAGGTTTCCGTTTTAACAGATGTTCAGCTTCTACAGCTGTGATCTGAGAAACTGTACTAAAAACATGTGTGCAGTGGACAGCAGCTCTCTCCATACAATATCGATGGTAAATTTGCCGGTCTCCAGCCTCCTTATCCACATTAAACTGGGGACAAGACAAAGTGTATTAAATATCCTAAAACACACAGAATTGCACGGAGTAAAAGCAGGAAAGAACACAACTTTCAGTTTAAATTACAATACAGGTAGTCCTCAATTTACGATCACAACTGAGCCCAAAATTTATGTTGCTAAGTGAAACAGTTAAGTGAATTTTGTCCCATTTTATGACCTTTCTTGCCACCATTGTTAAGTGAATCACTGCAGTAGTTACGTAGATTAATAACACGGTTGTTAAGTGAATCTGGCTTCCTCATTGACTCTGCATGTTAGAAGGTTGCAAAAAGTGATCACATGACCGTGGGATATTGCAACCGTCCTAAATATGAATCAGTTGCCCATCACCCAAATTTTGATTGCATGATCATGAGGATACTGCAATGGTTGTTAAGTGTAAAAAGAGGTCAGAAGACACTTCTTTTTAGTGAAGTTGTAATTTCACGGTCACTAAATGAACTTTCGTAAGTCAAGGGCTATCTTGAAAGTTGAACAAAGGAGGTTGCAATCCAGTAGTCTGATTTCCAAGAACTTAATTCTACATTTTTTCTTTGTGAAACTCTTCTGTAATCCTCTCACAAGTGCTAACAAATAGGTTCCTAGACTGAAAAACTGAGGGTAGCTTTTTTTTTAATGTTTTCTCTCATTAATCCAGTTCCAACTACAGGTAGTCCTCGACCTTACGACTATCATTGAGCCCAAAATTTCTGCTGCAAAGGTCATAAGTGTGAAAAATGGTCATAAGTTGCATTTTTCAGTGCCACTGTAACTTTGAACAGTCACTAAACGAACTGTTGTAAGGTGAGGACTACCTGTATTTCATTTCTGTTCACATCTTTATTGATAGTAGTCTAACTATGCCTATGAAATAGACTGGAGATGTTAACATATGTAGACACATTGCCTTTTTGGGCAAAGATGCCTACCGTAATTACATATGTGGAAAATGAGACCATTCTCATTAAAGAAAATAAAACAATGGAAAGTGAAAAGGTCTTATTACTGTATTCAATGTAATGTAACATTGTAATATTACAGGTACTGTCCACTGTTATTCAAGACAACACAGTAGACGTATTTCCAAAACACTAATTATCACAGGGGTCATAACATGGTGGGGAGGCGCACTGAATCATATTTTCCCTGCAGTAAAAATATTACTTAAGGGCTGGTTAAGTGTGATTTCTTTGACCACTGCTTCCTTAAGGGAAAAATGGTTCCTGTTTCCTAGAACTGCTTCATTTATGCGCTAAGAGTTGAATGAAAAGCTAAGAGGGCAAGGGTCAGCAATCTTTTTAGGCGTAATCTCAGGCAATAATTTGCTCTCTCAAAATTAAAAATAAAAACACTTTGAAATCTTGCACTCTGGTCTTGCACATATAAGAACAGAAACTTTGTGAGATCGCAGCTGCTTTTTAATATCTACTTAAGTGGCAGAGCTATCATTGGACACCCACAAGGAATTTTAAAGGCGCTGTATTGCCATCTCCTATGCAGGAATTTTGGGAGATGGGAAGATAAGAACTTGAGCCTCTTATGCAGAATTGAGGGTAGTTGAAAGAAAAGTTCTTATTCCCTGAGCAGCCCAAAGCACGCAATAAAAAAGCCAAAAAGAGGATAGAGTTTTCCATTTCCACCAACAGAAGAGAATATTTGCAGCTCAGGGTTGAACTGTGGAATTGTTAGAGTTCTCTGAGCTTGGTGGTTTTTTTACAAACATTTCATTACCATACTAGGTAATATTATCAGTGCTACAGAAAGTCGGGCTTACTCTCTGTTTCTGTACAAGAACTTGCTCTGACTGTGTTGGTGGGAGTGGTCTTTATGGCTCCTTGATCAGGCTGTTGTTTACTGTTTGATTGTTTGTCTGAGTTGGTAGTTCCTTGAGTGGTGTATTACTTACTGCTCGATTGTTGATCTAGTATTAATTTTGGTGTTAATTTCTACATATCCAAGTACTGATGGCAGGCAAAGAGCTGTTTTGGTCATTTTGTTTTCTTTTTAGCTTTTTGATTGTCTCTTTTGAATGGTATGTAGATGTTGTTTATATCTCCGTGCCTGTTGATGGCTGATTTATCTGAGTGCCACACTCCCATGAATTCCTATTTCTTCCCCTTGTTCTTGGATCCCATAGTTTCACACCTCACCCACCAATCGATTTTCAATCCTAGCGATTAGAAGACTCACATTCTGCAGATTGTTGTAGAAGTCCACACTGCCTGCACACAGGTAGCGGCCAAGCAGGGTAGCATGGGTAGTGAAGATGGTAGCTATTGGAAGTTTCCGGATCCGACAGAGGAAGAGGCCAACACCAGACAACCACTCATGGAAATGACCAATGATGAATGGCTTTTCTTCACATTGTGCGGAAAACTATACAAAAAGCATAAGAAGAGAGTGACGAGAAAGATGTTGGGAGAGAGGAAGAGAATACGTTTTCTGATAGGAACACGTTCCCTTACCTCCCCTAGGAACCAGGCTGTGAGGAAGCCAAAGAGGACGGCATCATTGGCCTCTCGGTCATACCAAGGAATCCCAATGGAGCAGCTTTCCCACAATTCAGTTTTCCAGCGATCTAAGCTCCAAGCAGTTGCCCCAATGTCTATGAGGATCACATATGGACCCCCCTCAATCAGCCAGCGGCCAAAGTAAACCTAGAAAGAAATTAGAGACAACAGATTAATGAATAGGAGAAGTATGGATTGATATTTTTGTATCTAATCCAGAAATATTCTCTAAAGCACAACCAACAAAGCATCAATTGTAAAAGTCAGTGCTCAGTTGAGCAAGTTTTATCATCAACTTAATAATATCCACACTCATGAGGTTATGTTCTATAAGTATTTCATCTCTCAGATTCTTGAAGGAATGTACATTTTACAATTTCAGGAAAAAAATAAATGGTGAATCAGCACACTGCATACAGTAAAAAAAAGGTAAGTATCAAAGTGAGGAATAAAAAAGAAGGGGGATCCTACATAAGGAAGTTCTCTATATATTTCTACTTTAAATCATCTGGATTTTCAGCTCTGCCCATTTACAGGTTCAAACATTGTTTTTTTGTTTTGTTTTGTTTTGTGTGCTAGAAATATAATCCCCGTTTTTATGCAGAAGTTGAAATACTTCAAGGGCCCAATTTATATCCATTAGATTTATTAATGGAATTACGAAATAAACTTTTAAAAACTATTTATGGTATGTATACATTTATATGCAATTTGTACATGCAAGGTGGCTTAGATCATGACATCTGCACTTCAGATTTTACAGACTTCCAAATCTAATGAGAATATCCCAATAACTTATTTTTAACTGTCAAATTCTCCTAGTTTTCAGTGGACTCTGTAAATTGTGACTTCCATTTTAATCCATAACACTCTTTTTCTCCTTCATCTCTCAGACCTGCTTTAACCCATGATATCATCACCCCTTGTCCACTCATTTCACATACCAAAATGTGCAGAGATATGTGCATCAAGTGTGTGTAGGTCTCTAAATTTAGAGTCTGGTTCATGTTACCTCATCTCCATTTTATAAAAGGTTGCTTGCCTGGGGTTGTTTTTTTGCTGGGCAACCCAAAATAACCTCTTGCTCTGAAATGAGATTAGGAACTAGAAAAATCAAGTAAACAAGAGGGAGTATTGAATGTATTTTATACACACACACACACACACACACACACACACCCATAGTCAAAATAGTTAATACCTATATTCAATAGTTCCAGCATACATTTAAATTTGTTTTTTACACCAGTGTTTTCCTACTCACTTGTAACAGTTTCATCAGGGAGCTGATCATAATATCTTTGCTATCGTATCCAATTTGGAACCAGTATTTAAATGATGCAAAAATAAGCCAAAATTCCTGGCTAATTGGATGAACAATATACAAATCTGTGCCGGATTTATAATCCTAGTTTTGGGAGCTGTATCCATCACCCTGGATTTTGTCACAGTGGGTGGTCTCTGCCATTGATTAACCACAGTTTAATTAAAGGGGACTTGTATAAATCATAAATCATGGTTTAAACAGCTTTATATAGTTGGCTTTATATATATGTGTGTGATGCCCCACAAATGCATTAGAACAGAACAATATATTTTTCCTGTCTGATTGGTTTTACCTTCTTGCAGGAAAGGAATGTCAGCAAATGTGGCTATTTGCATTTCTACAATAGCCAACAATGAAAAGACAACTGGGCATTATTTTAATATTTTAAAGTATTTCTAGCAAGACTTTCTTACAGATATGCAGCAGCACAAAATCCCACAATACAAACCTTTTGATTAATAGTGTTCTAGTGACTATAAAGCTGACATGAGACTCCCTGGGTCCTTTACCAGTCATGGAACCACAACTCTCCTCATTCTCATCTTTGTGGTGATTCTCACTGAATTAGAATAGAATAACAAAGTTGGAAGGGACCTTGGAGGTCTTCTAGTCCAACTCCTCCTTAGGCAGGCAACCCTACACCACTTCAGACAAATGGTTATCCAACATCTTCTTAAAAACTTCCAGTGTTGAAGCATTCACAACTTCAGAAGGCAAGTTTTTCCACTGATTAATTGTTCTAACTATCAGGAAATTTCTCCTTAGTTCTAAGTTGTTTCTCTCCTTGATTAGTTTCCACCCATTGCTTCTTGTCCTACCCTCAGGTGCTTTGGAGAATAGCTTGACTCCCTCTTCTTTGTGGCAGCCCCTGAAATATTGGAACACTGCTATCATGTCTCCCCTAGTCCTTCTTTTCATCAAACTAGACATACCCAGTTCCTGCAACCGTTCTTCACATGTTTTAGCCTCCAGTCCCCTAATCATCTTTGTTGCTCTTCTCTGCACTCTTTCTAGAGTCTCAACATCTTTTTTACACTGTGGCGACCAAAACTGAATGCAATATTCCAAGTGTGGCCTTACCAAGGCATTATAAAGTGGTGGTATTAACACTTCAGGTGATCTTGATTCTATCCCTCTGTTTATGCAATCTAGAACTGTGTTGGCTTTTTTGGCAGCTGCTGCACACCGCTGGCTCATATTTAAATGGTTGTCCACTAGGACTCCAAGATCCCTCTCACAGTTACTACTATTGAGCAAGGTACCACATATACTGTACCTGTGCATTTTGTTTTTCTTACCTAAATGCAGAACCTTACTTTTTTCACCATTGAATTTCAGTTTGTTAGATAGCGCCCAATATTCAAGTCTGTCGAGATCCTTCTGTATCTTAAGCCTATCTTCCGGAATGTTGGCTATTCCTGCTAACTTGATGTTGTCTGCAAATTTGATGAATTCCCCATCTATCCCCTCGTCCAAGTCATTGAGTTTGGAGTTCAACAACTTTAGAAGACTACAGATTCCCCTTTCTTCTACACCTGCACCTTGAAAGAAGATGCCTTCCCATGCAAATATTTCCCATACTTGTCGGTTTCATCACGGTAATGCAATTTTGAGGTCTGTAGAATAACGGCCTGTAGCATAAATTTACCTCAAATTTCCTAAAAATATTTTGCAGCCTTTCAGGAGCCACGGATTTGGGTGGGGTCTCCATTTTCATGCCGTATCTTCATGGATTTGGATGTTGAGAAGAAGTAAAAACAAATTAGAAAGATCTTCAATGACAAATAACATTTCTTTCTAATCCTCTCATGTGGGAACCCCAAACTTCTCTTGATGTAAAGATGAAAAATATTGGCCCACCAACAGGCAGAAATGTTTAGAGTCACCCCACTGGAGATGATCTAGAGATGGAGAATGTTCCTTTTACTTTGAGGGAGAAGATGATTAAAATCTCTGTAGGATGCCTTTACCTGGGCAGAACTTCCACAGTCCTAGTCCTGCAAAAAGAACTAGCAGGGCAATTGTGACTTCCTCAGTTTCTTTCAAAGTATGTTAAGGTGTTCAAGGTGCAAAATAGTCCAATTGCAAAAGACAAAGGCATCTTTGCTGGCTGAAGGAAAATTGAGGCTTCTAAGCAGTCTTTAAGCAAAGTTTTCACCTCTCTTATAATCTGGCCCCATTTCTCCAATTGATGGAGGTCCCATTTAATTAACAGAATAACAGAGTTGGAAGGGACCTTGGAGGTCTTCTAGTACAATTCCCTGCTGAGGAAGCCTGGTGTCCCACTGCTCAGGAAACCCTATACCATTTCAGAGAAATGGTTGTTCAATCTCTTCTTTAAAACTTCCAGTGTTGGAGCATCCACAACTTTTGGAGCCAAGTCCTTCCACTGATTAATTGTTCTATCAGGAAAGTTCTCCTTAGTTCTAGGTTGCTTCTCTCCTTGATTAGTTTCAATTCATTGCTTCTTGTCCTGCCTTCAGGTGATTTGGGAAATAGCTTGGCACCCTCTTCTTTGTGGCAACCCCCAGATATTGAACACTGCTGTCATGTCACCCCTAGTCCTTCTTTTCATTAAACTAGACATACCCAGTTCCTGCAACCGTTCTTCACATGTTTTAGCCTCCAGTCCCCTAATCATCTTTGTTGCTCTTCTCTGCACTCTTTCTAGAATCTCAACATCTTTTTTACATTGTGGCAACCAAAACTGGATGCAATATTCTAAGTGTGGTCTTACCAAGGCATTATACAATGGTATTAACACTTCATGTGATCTTAATTCTAATTTATTTAACTATGAATCATTTCTTTTTGTCTTCTTGTCTTTTTCAATGTATCAAAGGTATATGTAAAATGGAGCAAAATTCATTTAACAAATATCTCACTTAACAACAGAACCTTTGGGCTCAACTGTGGTCGTAAGTTGAGGACTACCGGTATTGGTTTACAAGGAAGTCTCTGTTAGATTGGCCAACATATTACAAAACTGATCATAAGTTTCTATACTATAAGCATGTGACATGGTCTAACTCACAAGGAAACATGGTCTACATCTTTTTCAACTTATTAAAAAGTATTACTGTATCTAAAAATCTGGATTGATCAAAATCTGGATGGTAGAGATCAATATACATGGGTTCATCCAATGGTGATCAATGATTATGAAACACTGTAACTTGGAATGTAACAGGAGCAAATAGTAAAAACATGAAATTATAAAATAGGAAGGTTGATTGCCCAACTGTAATTTTATAACCGAATTCTTAACTAATGATTCAACACTAAACAGGAAGTAAGACAAGAATGGGTGACCTCCCCTTGATTGCTTAATGCATTCATGGATAATGCTTGAAATTATTATTGCAGTTGTGTAATTTGGGGACATGAATGTATGTGCATTTTTGTGTGCACAAATGATTTCCAACAAATATTAGACAGAGTATATGATACAATAAGAACTACGGCTCTAAACACTCTATCAGAGCCGAGGTGGCGCAGTGATTAGAGTGCAGTACTGTAGGCTACTTCTGCTGCCTGCCTGCAACCTGGCAGTTCGATCTCACCAGGCTCAAAGTTGACTCAGTCTTCCATCCTTCTGAAGTCAGTAAAATGAGGACCCAGATTGTTGGGTGCAATATGCTGACTCTGTAAACTGCTTAGAGAGGGCTGTAAAGCACTGTGAAGCGGTATATAAGTCTAAGTGTTATTGCTATCAGAAATCAAAGTACTTACATTTGACAACAAAAATGAACATTTGTAAATTATTCAGAAAGGGAAAAAAATGATGAATTTGTATCTATGATGTTTGTTAATATAGAGAAATGGACAAATTTTAAGATGTACAAATGTTGAAAAAAATATACTGTATATGGTCTATTATGAGAATGTCTGTTGAAAGACATAAAATGGATGCCTATTAATGTAGATTTCTGCCTACATTTTACATGGAAATGAAAGTTGAATATGTCAGAAGGGAAGCAACAGAATGGAGTTCTCTTATAGACTTCCGGCTGATGTCGTGGTGATATCAGACACAGAGAACGGGTTTCCACATTCCCTGTGCGGAATTCTCCCTGTTAGTGGGCTCCGAGAGGAGCCAAAGCTGCCTTATAGGGGTGGAGAAGCTAAGGAGGGGCACCCTGAGAAGTCCTGGGAGACATTGCAACTCTTTTGCTGAACCCTGGACTTTTTTCCCTCTATGCCATGGCGAAGAGAAGAGGCAGCCTAAAGATGGGTAAGAAGAATCCTTTTTATTTAAAATTCAACCCCAAAAGAATATCCCAGAAAAGAGAGGCTCACTGCTATTTTTAAAAGCAGTGACTTAACATTTTGAGAAGAATTTCAAAATTGAAGGAAAAAGAATCAAAGGAAGAAAGGCAAAAACCTTTAAAAATACAGAAAATTGGATTTCTAAATTGGACAGGCATTGTTTCAGATAGGCATTTCAAAATGCTGGAACTATTAAAAAAACTAACATCATCTTTATATTTTGGATTGTTTCCATTAACATTGGATAAAACTGGTTAATATTGAAACCTGACTTAAGAGTGCCAGCTGCTGACAAAAGGAAGGCATAACATATTCCCAAAATCCTGGAAATACTTGGCTATTGGAGATTTAAACATGAGAATAAGAAAGACATTATTATTAAAGTGACCCCTGAAGGCTACAACACAAGACTGAATTTATAGAGGGACATATGAAGGGTCTGGAAAAAAGTTTGGGACTATCCAGAGGAATAGGTCGATCAGCTTTGAGATGTAAAGATTTATGAATATTGAACTTTTTGAGAACTGACTTTGGTTTGAATATATGATTTTTGGATTATTGAACAAAAGAGAGAAAAAATAAAACTAAACGAGATGCTTCTACCAGTGGGAAGAAATGGCGTCGATAATTCAAAGTATTAAGGATATTTTGACAAGAAGCTACAAGGAGATTATGAATAAAATACAGAACATATATGAAAAGCTGGAGAACATGATACAAAGGACAAAGAGTGACCAAGACGCTCAGGAAGAGGAGGAGCCAATTGAAATAGTAGATGAAAAAAACAGAACAGATAAACCAACAAATAAAACAAGATGACAAGAAGGAGATAACAACAAAAATAATAATGACAGATGAAATAAGCCTAGGGTATTTTAAGGAAATTAAAAAAGGAACTGGAGTTGCAGGAAGACTTTTTGGAAGAGAGATGGGGGCAAGAGTAGATATTTTGAAAATTAGACAATGGAACATGGCAGAGAAGCGAGAAATGTTTAAACTGATTGGTCAAGATGTGGAAACAGATCGAGATAAAGATCCAAGAGAGGAATATGGGAGGCAAGCTAAGAAATGAACAATTAAAGCTTTAAAGAGGACAAGAGATGATGGATAGAAAGAGAATATTTTTAAATATAATAGTGGCATAATTAAAAGTTAGAATAGGGATGGAAACTAGAGAGGGGGATTAATGGAATACACATTTTTTATATAATAAGGTGAAGTAATAACAAGAGGGGAAAGCAGAACTTGAACGATGGTATTATTAAGGATGCTTGAATAATATGGCGATTGGCATAAAAATAACACATTGAAATATAACTAAATAATGGAAGGTTATAACTTAACATAAATTCATCTATTATTATTAGAACCATAAAAGCTTGCTAAATGTAACAAATATGATTAATAATATTTTATTTATATTAAAAGGAATGACACTCAGAATATGGTGATTGGCATAAGAATAACATATTGAAATATTGAATAACTAAATAATAAAAGATTATAATTCAACATAAATATGTGTACTATTAGAACTATATAAGCTTATCAAACATAATAAATATGATGAATATTATTTTATTTGTACTAAAATGTATGACACCCAGGTGCCACATTGTTCATGCATTGATATGTTTATAAAAAAATAAAAAATAAAAAACTTGGGGGGGGAAAAAGAATGGAGTTCTTAATACAGACAAAAATCAATCAGGGTTGAATGGATGAATCAAATATAAGAGAGAGACCTCTAGGAAAAATACACATTGAGATACTTTGGTTATGTAGGAAAATTAATAGGGGTCACACTGGCAAAGAAAGATATGAAGGAAGAGTGAATGGAGTGAGAGGAATACCAAGAAAGATATGGTTGGATGGAGAGCAAGAAGTTTAAAGAACAAAGAGAAATGTATGAAATAATGTATGCATAGTTTGCAAGGACCGTTCGTGAGAATATAAAAATATAATGCTGGTATTACGAACTATAAGTAGTCCTCGACTTTTATCAGTTCATTTAGTGACCATTCAAAGTTACAACGGCACTGAAAAAAGTGACTTATGACTGTTTTTCATACTTATGACCATTGCAGCATCCCCATGGTCACGTGATCAAAATTCAGATGCTTGGCAAGGTAACTCACATTTATGATGGTTGCAATGTCCCTGAGTCATGTGATCACATTTTGCGACTTTCCAACAAGCAAAGTCAATGGGGAGGCCAGATTCACTTAACAATCATGTTACTAACTTAACAAATGCAAGAAAGGTCATAAAATGGGGCAAAATTCAATAAACAAATGTCTCACTTAGCAACAGAAATTTTGGGCTCAATTGTGGTTGTAAGTCAAGAACTAACTGTACTTTTCTTATAATGCCTTCATTTCTCCAGCTTATTATTTTTACATCTTTTCTATGCTTGGCATTATGTTGGTTAGTCCAAGAGGAAACAGCAAGCTGGATATGCATCTATGTAGATTCCTCAGAGACAAAGTTATTAATCTCTAGCCTCCTCTGATTTGAAATTCTTTCTTCGCAGCCTAAAAGTAGAGCTTTTACTTATCACCAGCTATCTGATATCCTTTTTAAACTAGAATTGCAATGAACTGAACTGAATATTCATGGTGTACCAATGTATCTATAAATTTTCCTCCCCCAATAGAGGCACGGAATTGTTTATGAGAATTAAGCCCACTGAGGCCCAAGTCCCACACAATTTTCTTCCCCCCATCTGGCAGTCCCTTACTTTACATCCTTTTGAATTCATGGAGTCAATGGTTCGGCGAATTGCAGGGTTGGGAGGTTCTATCAGCTCCACCTGTGTGCGCACATTCAATTCTAGGTAAGGTCCAATCAGGAAGTAATTCTCGCCCCATTCATCCAGTGTAATCTTGGCTTTAGTTTGGATAACAGTGAAGATCCCACCAACTAAAAGAAAAAAGAATAAGGTATTTGTTTTTTCCTTGCAAGCTTGTAAATTATCCTAAGCACCCCACCTTAATCAAGAAGCTTTAGAGCAATGTAAATTTGCTGGTAATACAATTTTGCTGGCTGGGGAATTCTGAAAGTTGAAGTCCATACATCTTAAAGTTGCCAAAGTTGGGAAAATCTGCTCTAATAGATTTATTTAATGTAATTTATTGTTCTACATTGTATAGATAAGCTAACACATCCTGAATACGTGACAAGCAATATAAACTTGTTTAAAATAAATCTAAGAACATAGAGATTTCAGTATCTGATTTGTCTATGCTCACTTGACTCTAAAAATAAAATTCATCAGTGAATTTTACACAAATATACACAAAGTAGTATATTTTTTTCATACAATCCCTCTTAAATTACTGGAGATTTTACTAATGCAATGTTTTTAACTATGCTGCTGAGGAATTCTAGGAATTGTAGTCACCCACTTATTAGGTGAAGATCAAGGTAAGCTGATCAAAGCTAAATTAAAGCATTCTTAATCTAAACATGGCTTTAAAAATAACTTTGATTAATGCATGGGAAACTGGTCTGGTGTTGGCTATTGGCCCCAATGGCTGTTTCAGTAACTGAAATGAACTAAATGTAGAGCTTCTAAAAACAATTTGGAAATCCATCTAATTTGTACAAGTTATTGGTGAGCTTTTGTGATTGCATCCCATTTTTATTCCATTGCACTGAGGGGTCTTTGTTAAAATCTCTGCCGATAAGTCTGTTTCCAGATTCCTTTTAAAGGGCTTTCTATTTCTATGAGACCTTCCCAAATTAGCAAAGTGGTAGAGAGTATCAAGGAGATTGGTTTGGCCTTTTAGTGACTTATGACACTCTAATTACAAAATAGATTTCCCAGAGAAGTTCACTTAATATCATATTTATGATTCTGCTTCAGGGGTGGGCTTCAGTTCCTTTAGGAATTGGTTTCGCTGCCCCGTTGCTGGGTTAGCTTGGGGTAATTGACTGCCTGCACCACGGTGGGGGGGTGGCGGATTTCACCCTCCCCAGGCTCCAGAGACTTTTCTTGAGCCTCCGGGAGGGCAAAAACAGCTCCCCCCAGGGTCCAGAGGCCCTCCAGAAGCTGGAAACAGGCCTGTTTCTGGCTTCTGGAACCGCTGGTAGGCCTGTTTTTTGCCCTCCCGGAGCGGCCCCTGCACTTACTTGGAATGATGAATGGGCCGCGTGGAGGGGCGTGGCCAGCCAGAGGTGTCATTTGGAGGTTCACCGAACCCCAGCAATCCTTGGCTAGACGATCGCCCGAACCCTGATGAACCCCAGGAGCCCACCCCTGCTCTGCTTCATGTGCAATTGTTTTATACTCTTATTTTAACATTGTATTTTTGAGACACTTGACAGGTCCAGCTAAAATGACCAATATTTCACCAGAAAGCAAAAATTAAATCTTATGATCAAATTAAAATTCTTTATGTTCCGTTCCTCTAAACAAACCATGGTTTTGTCATACCTGCACCCCACATAAAAGCAGATGGATTATAGAAGCAGGCAGGCTGTTATCAGTCATACCCAGCACAGAAGATTGCTGCAAGAGGAACTGAGTTCTTAGCCCTTTGTCTCTCTCCCTCTGTGTGTGTGTGTGTGTGGGGTGTGTGTGTGTGTCTGTCTTATGCTATACAACTCAGCTTGAAAAAAGACCTTTCTTCATATATTCAATCTCCTCTAAGTGGCTGGACTTCAACTCCCTTCCTGGGAAGCAGGCAAACCCAGTCATCACTTACAAACCACTCTATTTACTTTACTCTCAAGGACCCTGGCTCCCTCAACTAAATTCTCCTCCCCTCTTGAGGAGCCTAAGAATCTTGGCTCTTTGCTTCCTCTTCCAAACAGGGAGTTTTACAGGAAAGGCAATAAAAACACTCACATGAATATTCTATGAGGGAAGAGCGATTAGGAAATAGCACTGCGGAACAAAGAACCTGAAATGTTGCAATGAAACCAAACAGAGCTTGGACTGTGCCTAGAGATGAAGGTTTAGAATCATGAATAAACAGTAATGTCTTATTGCTGAGGAACTGTGTGCATTTAGAAAGATTTACCCAAATAATCATTAAGGCAGTCTTTCCAGCTTGGGTGCCCTATATATGTGTCCACTTCTCCCAAAATTTAACAGTCACCATACTATTTGGGAAACTTAGGAGTTGAAGTCCGTATGTCTGGAGCATACTTAGGCTGGGGAAGAATCCTTTAATGGGTTCAATTGATGAGATCTTTTGTTTATTATAGCAGAACTAACTAGAAAGAGAATGGGCATTTTGCAATGGATTTGCTCTAAGAAATAAGAAAATGAAAAACGAAGTATTTTCCATGAAGTCCTTGGCACAATCCTTTAACCTTGATTTTTCTTGAAGGAATAGCCGCCAGTTCATAGCTTCTGAAATCTTTTTCTGGGGTCCCTATAAATCTCTCTCAAATGTATCATTGAGAAGAAATATCCTGCAACTCTCCTGAGGAAAAAAACCAAGAATATCTTAAACTAACTCAAATCCCTAATAGCACATTGTTCCCCTGCCCACACTGCAACCCTAAACGCTCTTCTAAAAATGTTAAGCAAGGCTCCCAATTAGTAAGTTACTCTTCTATTACTCACTCTGTAACAAAAAGTAAGCACATGGCTTAGAAACAATCATATCTTGCTTCCTGGTTGCCTCACTACACTCTCCTTCCTCTGTTGGTTCAGTATACTAGATTTTATGTTGTAAGCAACGCAAGGCAGGAACCTGCCCTCTCAAAGTCCATAAGATGTCAAACACTCTTAACAGCAAAACAATGAAAAAGACCAGATTAACTAACACATACTCTGCTAGAAAGAAGTTCCTTGAAGATGGGCTCTAGTAGGAGTCTGAAAGCTCAGAAGACAAGATCGCTGGTCCTTGTGACCAACCCAGATTGGATTCTGAAACATTATACTGGGACATGTACATTTGCCTTCATTTGTAAAACCAGATTAAAGACCAGCCACTCTGGTGGCTCAGTAGACTAAGGCAGTAATTAACATCCACTTACATCTGCTGCCTGCAATTACTGCAAGTTCAAATCCCACCAGGCTCAAGGTTGACTCAGCTTTCCATCCTTTCTAAGGTAGGTAAAATGAGGACCCGGTTTGTGGGGGCAATAAGATGACTTTGTATAAATATACAAAAGTATGAAGCTATTGCTTAACACATTGTAAGCCGCCCTGAGTCTCCGGAGATGGGCGGCATATAAATCAAAATTAAAAATAAAATAATAAAAAAATCTTTTTCAGAGACTTTTCTTGAGCTGCTGCCCTCAAACATCAGAAACTGCTTGCCCTCAAATGAAACAACTCTCTCTTCCAGACAAATTGATCTTTCACCTTGTATGCTATTCTTCAAGATTTACAAGATCTTTATCCGGATTGATCTAGATAAAACATTCATCAATAATCCAGGTTTTGTTGCCATATCTTCTAGGCTGGAATTGCATTTATATGCTCCAGCCAGCCTACTTTACAGAATTCTTGATGTGGGCACAAAGTTAAGGAAGGAAGCTCTCTCAAGAACTCAGGGAAAGTTGAAAGTCATAATAAAAATATTCTTATTTATTTAAATTGATGTAGGGCCTTTTCACTACTCCTTAGGAGCAAATAAGATTGTTGGGAGTGCTGGTGACAAGCAGAAAGCAACTTCTGAAAAAAAATATGGAAAAAAATACTTTGCGAAATGGGAATAGCATTCCTTACAAGGGAAAAAGTTAGCCTGCAGATCAACACTTTTTTTTCTGTCTCTTCTTTTCCAAAAAATGAATATTGTCCAGTAATCACCATCCAGATAAGTTGTACAGATTCCATAATCCATATCCTTTAGGCTTTGGATGACAGATGTTACCAGAAACTACCCAAAAGGACGGTCTTCAATGCTTCCTTCAACTATCAAGCAATTGTCCCACCAGCTCTGACTGGCCTTCCTACCACTCATCAATTACATGATATGCTTTTCTAAGGCATTTTAGAAGTAGGCAAATGAAGTACTCTCACAAAAACATAACAGGGCATTGCTTCTCTCTCTATAGCTCTAGGCCAATCTTGGAGCTGCAGTCAGTTGTCAACTAAAGGTCCAGAGGGGGGAAAATGAACAATAAGCTGAACTCTGTTCCATTTCTCCACTGGGTGCCTGCATCACACACCCAGGATTTCATATCCTGCATTCCATGGTGAACATAACCTATACTGAATGTATTTGCATCTGTTCAGAAAATCCAAGGCTTCTCCAAGAAATATTCTTGCCTGAAGCAAAAAAAACCCCTATGCCTCTTTATTCTTATTTACTTACTTGGACATAAGTGATGAGAGTGTTCTGCAAATGATCACAGGGCGAAGGACAGAGATAGGCCACAAAATATGCAGTTAGCCTTTTCTGAGGGAACAACCGAGGCATCTACCTTGTTCAGAGGCCGAGATAACCCTGAGTATCATCATCTTATTCCAATGAAGACTATCATCTTTAGTAGCAAAATGATGTCACCCATTGACAAGAAAAAGGCAACACCTGTGGTAAATTCAGGGAAAGGCCCTATGCAGATTTTTAAAAAAAATATAGTAAAAAAATGTGGGAAAAGATCACAAAGTCATTCTACTAATAGTTTGTTGAGAAGACAGATTAAAAACAGAGGAAATGTATGAAATTAAGGGACAAAAAGCTTGACCAGCAGAATTTCACGCTGGAACATTTCGTTGAAAATACAAGTGGTTGGCTAAAATATTTTTCTGACATGGTCATTCCTGGTGAATTCCTGGTGATAAAATATTTAAAGTGAAATGTGGCATTTAAAAATCTAATAGGTGTATAGTATGTGTGTTTACATATAGGTATGTACCTTCATTAAAAAGGATTAAAAGCCAATTCTCCTTTGCAAAAAGACAGTACAAATTCCATTTCTATTGGCTTGGAAGTGAAAGCCACTGGATTCAGCAGGATTCGCTTCATTAAACAGATTCTAGTTTACAATTGTTATCCACCAGGGTCCCTGCGTGCACCAACAATTCTGTAGGTTTGTTGTAGACCATGAGTTCTAATCCTGTCTTAGGCATGAAGCTAGGTGGTTGACATAGGCCACTAGGCCAGTCATTCTTTCAGCCCTAGGACAAAAGCAATAGTAAATCACTTTAAAAAATGTTGCCAAATGAACTGCAAGGACTTATGCAGGTATTCACCAGGAATCAAGAGTTACTCAAAGACAAAAGCCCCTTTTTACTGGTTTTGAAAATTAGAAGCAGGACTATTTAAAATGGATCCTGGGTTTTCTACATCCTGCATATGTTCGGTGACTGATGGCATGATCTACTCTAGAGAGCTTGGTAAAATAATCCAGGTAGAATAATCTTTAATACACTAAAAAATTCATTATATGGCTGGGACGGTAGGGAAGACGGTAGGGCTCACTGGCCATCTGCTGTTCAAAGTAAAAGAGCCTTGGTAGTACAGTGGTCTAAAGCACCCTGTTATTAACACCAGCTGCCTGCAATTATTGCAGGTTCGAATCTCACCAGGCTCAAGGTTGACTCAGCCTTCCATCCTTTCTAAGGTAGGTAAATTGAGGACCCAGTTTGTGGGGGCAATAAGCTGACTTTGTATAAATATACAAAAGTATGAAGGCTATTGCTTAGCGCATTGTAAGCCGCCCTGAGTCTCCAGAGAAGGGCGGCATATAAATCAAATTTAAAAAAAAAAGTAGTTATCCTGGCCCGTAGTTGAGTATCTAAAAGGATGCAGTTTCTCAAGGAATGAATAACATTTCAAAAAGTTTATTATGCAGGTGAAGTTGTGCTGGTGGGGGTTGTATGTATTTCACATACAGATATATTATTGAGTATACATCAAGAATATGTACAGCAGATGCTCAAAATTCAAGGCAGGCCAAGAGATCTTTAATTAGCTTCAAAAGCAGTTATTCCTAAAGCATGAGAATAGTTTTATAGTAACACTGGTAGATATTCACATTTACTGGGAATCCCTATCCTTTTTTAAAGAACATAGTGCTCTTCTGGTTTTTTGACACAGTCACGTTACTAAAGCGAAAGTCAGCCTGAAGCATTGTCCTTTGGATCACAGTGCCTTAAACTTCCAGATGTGTAGTGGCTAATTCCAGAAGGGGATCTTCTCAATGAACACAGTGACAGCAGCTTGCTGAACTGGACTGCTCTGGAAATGTTCACTATAATAGGGTACGGTCATCTTAAACAGCAGTAACCCATACATGAAAGATTTATGGATGGGAGGATCTGAGAACAACAAAGGGAGGGAAAAGGCCTAAGAGATCTCCTAAAGTGCTGAGCAATGTTGCTTGGAAGGAACTGCAACGTTACATGAACTTCCTTCCCCCCCCCCCCCCAAATGAGCGTTTTTTAAAATACAAACCTTTTGCTTTAACATTCAGCATGCTGGTCAATCATTTTTAAAAAGAGAGACGGACAACCTGTTTCCCATATTTTTTTTGTCTCCATATCACGCCCTTCCACAATTCAATGAGTTGCTCACATACTGGTTGATTAGGCCTTATCCTTTACTACCTGCTCGACCAAGAGTCTTTGACCAGCAATTAGATAAGTCTTGGTTTCTACAGGTAGTCTTCAACTTACAACAGTTCATTTAGTGACCGTTCAAAGTTACAATGACACTGAAAAAAGTGAATTATGACCGTTTCCCCACACTTACAACTGTTGCAGCATCCACATGGTCAGAATGAATACTTGAATTCTGGTCTTTCAATACTGCTCATACTTTGGCTTGCAAATAGCTCTGTTAGAACCTGTTCCCAGCTCTATTCCCACAAGAAATTCAGGCCTTCCAATTCCCAAATACTCTCCTCCCCCAACTTTGGAAACCTGATCATTTCCCCAAGATCTTCTTTAAAAATAGTCATCACATACCTTTATTGGCTACCTCCCAAGCCACTTCGAAAAGAATGGCATTATCAAGGTCAAGTTCATCTTCCCAGTCCTCCAACCCAGAGAGGGAGGTCACGGACAGGCTGCGGGTCAGTGGCATGGCCTCAAGAGGACGAAAGCAAAGGCAGGAGGACTTGGGGGTAGGGAGGGGGTTTCAGGGCCTAACCTGGAGAAGGAGAAAGGAAGAGGTGGTCAAAAGACAAGCCAACA
This sequence comes from Ptyas mucosa, assembly GCA_012654045.1. Classification (NCBI taxonomy): domain Eukaryota; kingdom Metazoa; phylum Chordata; class Lepidosauria; order Squamata; family Colubridae; genus Ptyas; species Ptyas mucosa. The sequence goes on from WNWU01013574.1 coordinate 4,094,929, forward strand.
TCTGCTCAGGACCGTTGCAGCAGGTGGCATTTTAGAGCTTCTCTGCATCTTAGTTCCTTGTTTTACCTAAACTCGCCCCCCACCCCCACCCCCACCCCCAAATATGTCATGTGTCTGCCTTGCAACCTCGCGCAGCCAGCTGCTGGCCTACCTTGTTCTAAACCATTATAAGCCAATTTTTTTTCTCCCTCTGGCTCTTCCAACCCCTGATTTTTGAGATGCTTGTCTTTTAGTCTGGAGTAGCAGCAACAGCTGAGGGAAGGAACAGGGTAAGATGGTGGAAATCGCCTAGCAGGGAGGGGGGGGGGAGGTTGCAAGAGATTTATATCCTGGAGCTTTCCAAAGGGAGTTCATTTGGGAGTTAGCCAAGAGACTCTATAAGATTCCTGGGCGCAGGCAAGAAAGAAGAATGCTAAATCATTAAAAGCAACTCTTTAAGACAATGGGCTAAAAGAAACGATGGCCTCCCCCTCCCATCCCCGTTTGACACACTGGGCCCCTTATTTGGACAGGGTGACGTGCAAAGGAAAGAACAGGCAAACTAAGTTCCTTTAAGGAGCTGAAGGAAGCAGGAACGGGAGTGTGTGTGTGTGGGGGGGGGGGAATTGGGGAAATATCTCAGATTTGGGGAGACCAAATTTGTGCCTCTCAGTTGCCCGGGAGGGGAAGGTTTTGCGAAGGGGTTACACTCATGACAACGAAGGGGGAAATCAACGTCACAAGATTTGCAGAGGAGCATTGAAGCATTCGGTCCCGTGAGAAATTGGGGATGCAGGAAGGAGCTGGGAATGAATAAAAAGGTTGTGTGTATTAGAAAACCAACAACCAGCAAGATTCTTTGGGCCTTCAAAGGGGATGGAGGACGCCGAGCTCTTGGAAAAGTCTGGGGAAGCCCGCTCGCACTTACCTCTCGGGAGCCGAAGTCTAAGGACTCCCAAACCCCCCCACCCAGTTCCACCGCTAAGACCACGCAGACCCCGAAGCCACGCCCAGGAGGTTGTTCCAAGGACTTAAAGGAGAAGCGTCAGAAGGACGCGTGGGGGGGGGGGGGGGGGAAGCAGATTGAGGCTTCCTGGAAATTGATTTCGGTAGAAGGGAACTCGAAAGAAAGCCCCCCCAAAATAAAGCAGGTGGGATATAAATGCACGGTGAGATCCGGAGGTTAAAAGGACAACGTGGTAGATGTGAAGTACAGGCAGTCCTCGACTTACAACAATTCACTTTAGTGACCGTTCGAAGTTGCAACAGCAATGAAAAAAAGTGACTTATGACCATTTTCCACACTGATGACCGTTGCAGCATCCCCGTGGTCGCATGGTTTACTTTCGGATGCTTGAGGACTGACTCACAATTATGACGGTTGCAGTGTCCCATGCAGGGGTCGTGTTTTGCCATCTTCCGACAAGCAAAGTCAATGGGGAAACCGGATCCACTTAACGACGGTGTTACTAATTTAGCAACCACAGTGATTCACTTAACAGATGTGGCAAGAAAAGTTGTAAAACGGGGCAAAACTGACTTAATTAATGTCTCACTTAGCAACAGAAATGTTGGGTTCAGTTGTGGTTGTAAGTTGAGGGCTACCTGTAATGAATGAAAGCCAAGAGTAAAAACATCAGGTAGGGACAGTACACTCGATAAACACTGCGGGATAAAGTTTGAAGGGAAAGGAGATTATGGGGTAAAAGGAACTAACTGAAAATATAAATAAATAAAAAGAAATGGGGAGGCTAGAGAAAGATGGAAAGTCACAAGTAGATGGAGATTGCCAGGGAAATATTTTTTTGATTGTTGGGATATTAATAGTCACAGGGTAGAACAGATAAATCGGGCTACAAAATATTAACCCACATAGGTTAATGAAGACAGCGTAGGCAGGACATCAGACCTGAAATGATTGATATGGTGATAAGCCGAGTTATAAACTATGCAGATCTTAAAGCTGATATGAAGAACAAATTATCCTACAGGTAGTCCTTGTAGTACCTGGTACCTTGTAGTATCTGTTTATTTAGCGACTGTTCAGTGTTAACAATGGCACTGAAAAAAGTGACTTACGACTGTTTTTTATGCTTACAACCATTGCAGCATTTCCATGGTCATGCAATCAAAACATGGCCAGTTGGCAACTGACTCTTATATATGATGGTTGCAACTGTCCCAAGGTTACGTAATCAACTTTGATGACCATCTGACAAAGCAAAGTCAATGGGGAAGTTCACTTAACAACCATACTATTAACTTAACAGCTACAGTGATTCACTTAATAACCGTGATAAGAAAAGTCATAAAATGGGGCAAAACTCACTTAAAAACTGCCTTGCTAAGCAACAGAAACTTTGGGCTCAAATTGTGGTTGTAAGTCAAGGACTACCTGTATTTAGGTACTATTTTACCTCTGTTTTTATTCCAAGGCCCCCAATGAGAAGCAATTATGAGATAAACATTATCAAATTTGCCTGATTTATATTCTGTGTCTGTTATTCACCCACACTATAGCTTCATTGAAAAGGGAAAATTTATCGGTTTCAAAACAGCCACAGAATGGGCAAGTTTCTAGGGGAAAAATGTGGAAGAAAAAAAACACTATAGCTAGCTTACTTATACAAAATTTAAGGACTGTGGCCCCATGCATGAGGTTTTATGCACCATAGAATTTATACAGATTTAGTTGCATGAGATTTTTATTTTATTACTTTTTTCATTTGTCAACCTTGCTTTAAAAAAACACCACTTCCTCCACGGTGACCGTGAAGCCACCCAGCATGTTTCACCCGAAGTTTTATCAACTTCGTCCAACACATTTTTCTCAATGGCCTCAAGTCGGACCAATAGGAAAGAGTCAAACTTCTACCAACCAGCTTCCACGAGAGAATTAAAAAGACCCTCCCCTTATTTTCCAGGAAGCTTTCATTCGTTGGTGGAGACGGTTCGCGCCCCATGAATGATCACAAGAGCAGCCAATGATATCTGTAAGTTTATTAATTGATCCTAATTTCAACCAATTGCCAGTATCTTTATCTATGAGTAAAAGGACTTTGGTCTTCTCAGTAGAACGTGGATGATGAATGTAAATCACTGAATTGGTATACTAATAACTACTACTGCTATATTTGATTTTCTACCAATGGCGTTATCTAAAATGGCCAACAGATCGCTGAAAAGCGAATGAAGAATATTGTAAATAATTCGACCCCAAGACAAAAAAGTGGTTTAACAAGCGACGTTTTGCTGTTGAATGGCACTTCGAAAACCAGTCGTGTTTTCGGATGGGCATATTCATCTTTGAAGGCCGTTGCAAGGAGCTACTGCTCTTTCCTTTTCAAAATAAATGGCGCCTCCTCCTTCCCGTCCTTTGTCATATTGCACTTCCTTCATAGTGGCATCGGTTGCAATACGAGGTTTGAATGCGAACGCTCTTTGACAGCCACTTCAGGTAATCAATGCGCTGCTTCTTCCCGCCCCTTAGAAGTTAAGACACCAAAGGCTCGGAGAAACGCAGATATTTTGCAGTGAGTGACATCCGCTTCTCCCCAATAAATTATCCGAGAAACTGCCTCTGTTCCTTATTGGTGAAAGCTTTCTTTATTTCACCAATGGCAATTCACGATCATGATGAGGAGGCGTTCCCCGACATTTCCCACTTGTGTCTAAGGTCCGCAAAAAAAAAAAAAAAGGGAGCCTGCGCGCGCCGAATCTTTCCTCTAAATGCGCCCAATACGGTTTGAAATAGCGTGAGGGTGGGCCCTTTCCCTTCCTGACTGACTGAGGGAGACCCCCACCGACCAATGAAAACCTGGGAGGCGGGGGCTGCCCTCCTTTCCCCTCCCTCCCCTTTTGAGTGACGGAAAGGCGGCCCAATGGAATGCCCGGTCCCCTCCTCTCGACTGAACGAGGCTGGGGGAGTCCGGCCAGCAGTTCTCTTTTTCTGTCTCATTCGCAAGATGGCGGAGGCTGCAAACTGCATCATGGAGGTGAGGGAGTGGGGGGGGGGGGTATAGCGGAGGGAGAGAAAGAAGTGGGGAGCCGGAGGCTGCCCCTGGTCCCCTCCGAGGGGCCCTAATCCTTCATCCACCGAGTCTCTTCCAGAACCTCATAAAGCGATAGGAACGGGAGGGATTGCTCAACCGAGACCCCTCCGAAGACCCCCCCACCAGATGACAAGCCCAGCCCCCCCCCAAGACTTGACGGGGCTCCTGGGGAGCGTCTGCCCTCCGAGTGACCGAGCCCCCCTTTACTTTCTGCCCCTCGCTGCCTTTCCCCTTCTGGCGGCCCCCTTAAATAACCATCCCCGCCTTTTTCTTCTCCCCCCCCCCCATCTCCCTCCCACAGCGGTTCCATTTTCTTCGTCGTCGCCGCCTCCCCCCCTCATCTCGTTCCGGATCGTCCCCACATAGGAGTGGGGGGGGGGGAGGCCAGTGAGGGCAATAGGTGCTTCTTCCCTCGCCCCCCCACCCCCGCCCGAAATTCGTGTACGGCGCTGTTGCTGGCTATCTTAGGCGGGAAAGCATCGGCTGCTTCAAATCCAATAGGCTCCCCTTCCGATCCCGTTCCGCGGAAAGCCTCTCACGCTTCTCACCCCCCCCACCCCCCACCCCACTTTAACGGGTCCTTTCCTCATGGGAGCCGCATGGCAGGCCTGCTCCGTTGGGCCCCGCCCCCCGTGGCCCGGGGGAGGCCCCTGGAGCTCCGCCCCCCCGCCGTGGATCCTCCTTAATCGTCCGCGTGGGGTTCCTGCTCCCCGGATGGATTAGCTTTTCCCGCCGCGGCCCGTCGACCCTTCGGTGCAGGAACAGCAGCAGCAGCCTCCCTCTCCTCCTCTCCCTCCCCCACCGTTAAGTTGCGCTCCCTTTTGCTGGAAAAAGACCCCCGTCGCTGCCGCAGATAGTGAACTCTTTGTTCGCCGGCGCTCCGGTTTTTTCGACGGGCTGCCCCGCTGCCTCCTTGGCGCCCTTGCTGGTTCCTCGTAATATGGGCAAATTACGGATTGCCCAATCCTTCCCGCTGGTGGAAATACAGAATCAACCCCCCCCCCCCAACAGACCAATCTCCTTCGCCCAGTCCCATCTGTTCCTTTTCTCCACCGCACCCCCATTATTCGCACCCCTGCTAAATTTGCCTGTAAAAGGGTGCCTGGTTCCACCGTGATTTTGTGAAGTGGTTCTTTTACCTCTTTAATTTTGCCCCCTCTTCTGTCTGAAAGGAAACGGTGGGCCTTAATGCCATTGCTTCTCTCAGGATGGTTGCTCTTTACTTTGACAGGCCCATTGTGCTCATTGTCGTAAGGAGGCTCTTTTCTATTTAGAATATAGAATAAGAGAGTGGGAAAGGGGATGGTGGGGGGGGTGTCTTCTAGTCCAACCCCCTGCTCAGGCAGGAAACCCTGTATCATTTCAGACAAATGGTAATGCCCAATCTTTTCTTAAAATCTCTGATGCCTTGTGGTGAGTTACTGCCTTCTGGCTCATTGTTCCCTTATGCTAGGAAGGTTCTTGCATCTTATGGTAGCCTAACACTTTATGTAGGTTTACTATGGATGGGAAAACGTTTCTGAGGCTAATCCTCATAAATAAAATGGGCAATTTTTTAGGGGGAACTGCTTTGATGTGTTATGATTTGCACAAATGATATTTTGAGGGCAGGTAAGATTCCAGGGTCTCCAGGGAAAGCTTGGATGAGGTTGGGATAAGATTTGGGTGAAAGGCAAAACTCACAGTGAGTAGGAACTGAACTTGGGAGGTTAGGACATCAGAGGTTATAATGTCTATAGACTTAAAGGAGCTGCAAATTTTGGAAGAAGACTGTAGAGTGGATGAATTAAATTGGCAGATGACCTGTATGACTAAATATCTAAATAAGAAATTGAAGTATCTCCTACTCACATTGTCACAGAAACACCATTGTTGGGGATCCTTTTCATTTGCTGGTTTTCTTCCTAGAATGAGAATGACAGGGCCCAATAGTTGACTCTGGGGAAGGTATCCTTGTTACCATCTTCCAGCTCATCCTTTTTAGATGTTCCCCAATCCCAACTGCCCTTTAGTTTTTGGTTTAATAGAGCCCATAGAATTGAAACGATCCATTTAGACCAAGCTTCTTGATCTCAGCATTCAACATATATTGCTTATTGGGGAGTACTTTGAAAGTTCATGAATTGAAAGCTGATTTAGCCCATTGAGTTTAACCCCTTGCTTGTTGTAGGAATCCAAATAAACCGTAATAAGTGACTTACTAGCTTCTTTTTCAATTCCTTCAATTTAAAGAAGATTGCAGGATCTAATCTGGGTCAGTCACTGGGGCCAGAGGTTTTTGTCTTCTGAGCTTTCGTACTCGTGCTGGAGCCCATCTTCAGGGAACTTCTCTCTAGGCTGGATTGGATCCTGCAACATTATCCTGGGATACATATATTTGCCTTCATTTGTTAAAGAAGATTATTGTTTCAATAGATAACTGGTTGCCTTAATTCTCCTTCAACCAAATGTAAGAGTAGTTGCAGCTAGAAAGCATGTAGTGATGATGCTTGGCTTTGGCACACAGGTAACTCACACTAAGCTACCAAAAGAAATTCTACAGTTTTACCTTCTGAGGAGTAGGCTAGTACTGACATCTTGTGGTATAACTGCTGCGTATATGTCAGCTGACAATTTATAAGAGTATTATGGAAATAATTATAAAGATTACTAAGGATGTGGGGAACAAGGTGATCCCAAACAGGAATGTCGCATGAGGAGGCCCTATCACCTAATGGATGTCTCCCATGCAATTTCTTATGTACCCATGCAACTTTTGCATTCTGTTTCACCTTCTGAATGTTTAAGTAGCTATTTCCAGTACAATTGTGTTTCTCAATTCCTCTTGGAATGCTGTATCTGAACATACTGAAGGGGAATAGGTGGTGGAAAGAGCTGCCATTTGATAGGTGTATAACTGAAACCTTGATGTCTGGCATAGCAACTCTGCTGGCATTTCAGATGACTTTTTTTTTCTATTCCTGGCATGGGATTGTGATAATCCTATTAAAAGCCTCTTTGTGACTGGAGGCAACTCTGCTCTGTGTTCTATAGTTCTATTTAGTGATATGGTTGAATAGAAATTGCATACATTATTGGGGGAGAGGGGTGCTAGCCTATTTTTACCATAGAGGACATACTGCTAAAGACTTCCTCTCCGATCTTGCATTTGTCCGCCCTGTTATTTATTCAATTAATACAACTGCCCATCTCACATATGTAATTCCAGATGGATTGTTGCAATCCTAAATGCTGGTTTCCAGTTCTGGAAATTGTTCTTTCTGGATACCATTGGCAAGCCTAGCAGGAAACTACCATTAACCCCTCACATAGAAAGACATCCCAGAATTGCTTCCTTGTTTGTTGGTCAACTTTTATCAGTTTTTTATTTGCCTTACTCCCTCTCCAAATCTTAGTTGTTAAAATGATCCAGGCTCCGGATCAGTTCCCGTTGAGCTCCGAATTGACATTCTTTCCCTTGTTACTCTCTCTCTCCTAGAATTTTGTAACCACGCTGGCTAATGGGATGAGCCTGCAGACTCCGCTAGAAGATGTAAATATCCTTTGAGTACATGAACACTAGGCTAGTGCTCAACCCTGGATGTGGTTGAGCTCAGGCCAAATCTTTCCTTGCTGTGTAGCGGCTTGGTGATGCATCATTCATTAGACCCCCTCGCATCTGCCTTTTGCTAAAATTGCATCTATAGTTATCCCCTTGCTTTTGTAGCTCTTGCTTAGATGTACTGCCCTTCTCTCAAACTGCTAGGACTAACTAAACACTATTTCCCATAAGTTCTAGATGTAGAATATACCTACTTTCTGGTTCTTTGCCACCTTCTTCACAGAATTAGTTTACATTCTTGTTCCTTCTTTCTTGCTTCTGTATGCATCTTTTAGTCTGTATCCTTCAGTTAATCCTATGATGCAGTGCCTGTTCAGTCTGAGTGGCTAAACAGTGCAGGATGAGAAAAAAATGGGGTTCATGACCATACTTTTTTGTGTGTGTGCAGTGAATATTAAACCATACTGGTTGAAAATATGGACCAGATAATTTATTTCAAATTGTTCACCCTGCTGCCCATATAAAGGACATACACCCTGTTTCCCCCAAAATAAGACATATTTTTGGAGAAAATATGTCTTATGTTGGTATTTTCGTCTTAGTAGAAACTGACTAGAGCCTATCCTTGTTGATCCATTGATAAAACTGCAAATAAAATAATAGTATTTTGCTACAACACTTATTTTTACTTTTGGAAGTAGAAAACAGTTCCTACTGTTTTCTCAGGGTATTGGTAGAAAATGTTTAGGCATTCCTTGATATTTTGGGAGGAGTTGTGGATGTTAGGTCAAAAAACAGATTCCTTGCACTTAGCTCAGCTGCTTTATTTTCACATAGCTGCTACTTTTGATGTGCTGCCCAGGTATTGTCCCATGAGGTTTTATGAGCATCTATTCCTAAATAACCACTTTTCAAGTTTTAGCATTTATCTCAGACATACAAATTATTATAATGGGCATCAAATTATATTTGTCTTGCACTGCATCTTTATTTTAAAAAACCTCCAAACTTATTTTCTGGTTGATGTATCGGCAAAGGGTTTGTACCTCAGGGTTCCCCCCCCCCCTTTTTTTTTTCTTCTCATGCTGGTCAGTTTAAACAAAATGTTAACTGCCCAACATTGACATACTGGAGAGAGTTTGTGGGGCAGAGCTGGAGAGTTCTAAGCCAGTGTGTTGGTTGCATTGGGGACATTTGATAATTCTTTCCTTAACTTTTATTGCAGCTCCCCGCTCCTGGGGACATTCAGGGGGTAGAGCAGCTCAGGAGGTAGGCCATTAACGATAAAGCCTGCCAAACTTTCCTGTGCATTGTGGGAATATGAGACAGAATTGCCCTGGGAGCATTGGGAGTGGAGGGGTGGGCAGGGGAGAGACAAAAAGCTGATCTCCTATATGGTGGTACTAAGAAGACTGAAAGAGCAAATTTTTACCCATTTCTATCAGAGCCAGAATTTTCCCCCCCATCAAATGGAGCTGGTGCACTTCAGTTCGAACTTCACTCTGTTCAGCATCTGACTAGCCAAATGGACAGACACTTGATCTTTAACTCCCCGTTTTTTCTCCTCCTTTTGGGGTAAAGAATCCATACAGCTGAGGTCTTGCGACAACCTCTAAGGAGAGGAGCAAATTTGTTGTGACATATTGCTTGTTTGTTGAGTTGCATTTCAAGTTGTCATTTTTCTGTTACTATAATATCAATCCCCTTTTTGCCCAAGGCTGTATTAACTATAAAAACTCAATTAAGGATCACATAAAACATCAAAGATCAGGATAAAACTTCTCCATTAAAAACAATCTCTATGGTTGCCTAAAGCTTTGCAAATATGGGAACAATTTTGAGTTCCTTGAGGATTTAACCTCGAAAACAAAATTCTCCAGTCTGGTGCTCTCCAGATGGGTTTGAGCAACCTGGATGAAAGGAATATTGTGCTCTTATGGTTTGTTAGGATTTAATACAGGTAGTCCTCAACTTACAACAGTTCATTTAGTGATTGTTCAAAGTTACCACAACACTGAAACAATTTACTTATCACTGTTTTTCACAGTTGCGACTTTTCCAACTTCCCCATGATCATTTAATCAAAATTCAGATGCTTGGAAACTAGTTCATATTTATGACCATCACTATGCCCCAAGGTCATGTGACCACCTTCTGACAAGCAAAGCCAATGGGGAAGCCAGATTCACTTAACCGGCATACTAACTTATCAACTACAGTGGTTCACTTAACAACTTTTGAAGCCACAAAAGTTGTAAAATGGGGTAAAATGCATTTAACAAATGTCTCACTTAATAAGAGGTATTTTGGGCTCAATTGTGATAATAAATCTAGGACTTGCCTGTATAGAGCCAAGAGCCTCTTTGAGTTGAGCTGAACTCTTGGAGATTACACAGAGAACCTGTGTAGAAGTTTTGGTAACAGTATGGACATAATTTGCCATTATCTTCCGCAAAAATAGTTCTTCACTTCCCAGTTGTATGTGCAGAATTTTCTCAATGCATCCCATCGAACTATTTCTGTTTAGCTTTCTGACGTCAGCCAAGGACTTCATATAACTTGACTCAGTCCCCCATCTCATATAGTGCTCATAAGGCACTATATCTTGGTAGTCATGTATGCTCCGGAACACCATGCAGGTGATTGAACCAAGCTAGTAATAGAAAGAGGAAGCTACTTAGTATTATCTATATCTTAGTTTAGAAATGCTGCTCTGTATAATCTGTAGCCCCCAGCAGTCTAGTAACATGGATAGGATTAGTTATAAAATGGTTTAAATCAGCTAGGCTTACTATATCACACTGCTAGGCAATGACTCCACATTGTGAAATGTTTATACGCAACGGGACAACCTCAGTGGGTAATAGTGGCCAGGACAGAACAAGGAACACAGAAAAGATGGTATGATTTCTTTGTAGGCCATCTGTTTGTTGGAGATTTGTGACTTTCAGACACCTTTCTAGATGCAGAGAAAAAAGTGGATTCACCTTCTTTTTAAATTTAGGGTTCTAGTCATGAAAAAGGTAATATCTTAGCAGGAACAATTTAAGAGCCACAGCTATTTGAAGTGGGCAGCAGATGACTGGATCTTGTTTAAGATGGGATCTTCTGACTGAGTGATAATAAAATAGCTTTTCTCCAATGATAATATTCTCAAAATTGGTTGGATTGCAACTTTCCTATTGGACATGTGGGGTAGAAACATTGGGAGTTGTAAATACAGGTAGTCCTTGACTTACAATCGGTTGCTTAGCGACTGTTTGAAATCACCATTGACCCCTCCTCTCAAAAGGTACTTATGACCCAGTTCTGAAGTTCCAATGCCCCTTAATATTACATAAATAAAATAAATATGATTGCATTTTGGGCACTTGGCAATTGGTCCACTTCTACAGCATCCCAAAATCATATTTTGGCCAAGAACTTGTGTTTATTTCCAGTGTTTGGCAAAAATTCCCTATAGTGAGCAATGGGTTTCCTTAATGACTGCTGCAAAGAAAGGCAGCCTGTGTTATACCTGTAAATCGAGGACTAAATATAGATATATCTGGAAGGCACCACGTTGGAAATGACTGGAGTAAGGACCGAGTTCTAATCCAGGAAATTCCAGTGAGAATTCAATGTGATTTTGTAGATAGCTTTTAGTGGTTTCCCCGAAAAAAGAGGATCTGCATTGATAGAGGAATATTGATGCACTCTATAGAGGGTGGGGGGCAGTGTTGACAAAATGAAAATCATACACATGACTGGAACAATTAAAGACCCTCCTCTTTTTACCTGTGTGTATGAGAGAGATAGAAATATGTTTGCAATGCATATTAAAAGAGACAGGACTTTGATCATCCAGTCACACCTCCCGTTTTGAATACTGATACCCTTTGCTAGCGTCTACGTGACGACCTATTTCCTTGAATTCAGCCATCTGCTCTCTGCATCAGCTATAGCTTTCAGTCACTTAACACTGGGAGCGGCTAAAGTATGTTGCAATTGTCTAGGACTGAAATCTTAAGTATTAAGTGAAAGATATTAATCCAAGTCCATGATAGTTTTCTCTCCCTAGAAGTTTGTTTTTTAAAGAGGCTCAAATTCCACCTCCAAATTTACAACCTGTTTCACATGCTTGAAAATGCAACTTGTGAAAATGTCCTGTTCAAGTGATATATGGCCTGTATTACATAGCCTTGAGCTATATTTTTTCCTGCTTTCTCTGTTCTTCTGACTAAGAAATCTTAATTAGAGGAAGATAAAATAGTTAATTCCACTAAGCAATTTCATCTTGGTTTACCAGAAGTTAAAAGGGATTAATTTCCTCCTTTTAAAATTCCCTTAAATTGGAAATCAATCCGATTTGTTTAGAATTTTTAGAATTATCCCCTCATTTTATTTGTCAGTTCCACCAACCACCACCTACAAAACTGCAAAAATAAATAAATGTCCAAGAATTTCCATTGTATGTTTGATTAAAATGTCTGGATAACTGGTCTTGGGTTCAGGCTTCTGCCTAAAGTGCTACCATTAGTCAGAACAGACTTAATGTTACTTAGTAGAATATGTGTAAACCAAATTAAACATGAGAATTAGACCCAGTGCACGCACAAAGAACATTCCCTAAAATCAGTAACTATAGAATAGTGTCTTGAGACCACCTCAGGCATAGAAGAGATGCATGTGGTTTTTTTCTTACCCTCCAAATTGTCTATTAAAATTGTCATAATGGCAAGGTCACCCATCACCTTTCTGACATGAGTCCCACTTAACCCTTTGCATTGTCAGCTTATGAATCTCCCAAGAACCTACTCTGACCTGTATCTCCTCAATGTGTTAATAATCTCCACCAAGCAAAATCCTACTCCTCTTTAGGATACAAGCAGAGTGATTTTGTAAACCAAATATTTGGTTTCTTGGGAAGAAGGAATTTTTGCAATATCTGTAGACTATTCAACCTCATTAAAATAGATGCACAGTGACATTTTCAGAAGAAGAGTATCAGCAACAAATTTTCTAAAGGACATTGGAACTCTGGTTTCCCCTTGATGAAGTAAAAAAACCCCAAACCATTGAATTGAATAAAGGGCTACTTCAGAAACTGCAAATATTTTGTGAGAGGGTGATATGAGAGTGAATTTCTACAAGCTAAGGTACTAATACTCCTTTTTTGTTTATGGCCATCATCTATGTGATAGTTGCATGAATTTGCTAAGAGTAAAAAACTGTAATTCTAAAAGAAGCAGTATACTTGTTTGTATAAAGTATATGTACATTGAAACCTCTGAAAAGATGTTTGTTGTGTTTTGCCTCTTGCACACAGAACGTTGTTAAGAAAGCACATTGTTGTATCAGTGTTTTTAAATTCCATTTAATCAGGCATCTATAGATCATACTAACTGATATGAAATTATTAGTTGAGCAGTACATATTTAAACATTTACTTAAAAAATATGAAATTAAGTGGAGAAATTGTAAGTTATATTAGGGGGTCCTGGGATGACTTGGGCATTTCTGTATTTTCACCAGGTCTCGTGCACCCAGCCAGAAAGCAGCAGCAAACCAACAGCAGAAGAGATGACTTCCAAGGATTATTACTTTGATTCCTACGCTCACTTTGGAATCCATGAGGTGAGAGAATTGGTGGGGATGTGGTTATTCATTAATTTATTAAATTTGTTTGCCACTCATCTTGCCTTAGGGTATGAAAAATGAGATCCAGTCTTGTCCATCTTGGGGAGGAGGGTATAAATAGATTTTGAGGGAGTTCCCTGATGTGCCTTTTTTCTGCATCTTAGGAAATGCTGAAAGATGAGGTCCGCACACTGACCTACAGAAATTCCATGTTTCACAATCGGCACCTCTTCAAGGACAAAGTGGTTCTGGATGTTGGCAGTGGCACAGGAATACTTTGCATGTTTGCAGCCAAGGCTGGTGCCAAGCGGGTCATTGGAGTAAGTGTAATGCTCATATGCTATTGGCCCCTGTTCTGTGATGGAGTCTATTGAATACAAAATGGATGAAAGGATTTGATGAAATCCTAAACGGTAATCTCTGATAGAGAAGCGATTAAGAGTTCTATATTAAAAATATTACCACTATATTAGTGCTATTAAAGTTGTACAAATCTATCTTACTTATTTCTCTGAAGATTTGGGATGACAGGCAAGAGAAAGACACCATTTGATTTTATATTAACACTTGGCATTCTTTAGTGCCACTTCATCACATGTATTTCCAGCGATGTTTTCTACTAATTTAGGAAGAAAAAATATAATGCATTATCTTACAAAACATCTCTCTTTATTCTCCCATCCTGCTCCCTACTTATACCCTCAACTAATAGATTGAATGCTCCAGTATCTCTGATTATGCTGTCAAAATCGTCAAAGCCAACAAACTTGACCATGGTAAGTAAAGTCATTTTTAAAAAAGGTCCTCAATTTCACTTACCTGGGTATCCAAGAAACCACTGTTGTGCAGAGGATGTTTAGAGGTAGTCCTCAACTTAGGACCATGCTTAACAATGGTTCAAATTAACAGTGATCTTATGTAAAGCACTTCTGACTATTGCAAAATATAAAAAAACACATACTGTGGTCATATGGTCGCAGTCTGAATGCATAGCAACCTGTCCGTGCTTATAACTGGTTGCCAAGCACCCCATGATCATGTGATCATGATTTTTGCAATGGAATGTAGTTAGGAGGTGGATTCCCAGGGGAGGGGAGGGGAGAAAATAAGACAACTCAGTTCTGATGTTTTGTGTGCAAGAAAGAAGGTGAAACCATCCCCCTCCCTAATAATTCCCAGAATGTATTGTAGATGCAGATAGTAAAATGCTTAGTTTGGCAAAATTCTGTCTATCGATGTGTACGCAAAAAAGAACTCATCTTGGAAGAATGACCACACGTCATTCTTTGTTTTGGGGCCTGATTTGCGGTCTTTTCTGCTGGCTTTCCCAGCAGAGAAGAAGCTGGTAGGGAAGGTTGCAAGATGCTGCTACCTACCAAGAGGATTCTTAAGTTTTTGGGGGCTGGATGAAAGAGCTCCTTGTAAAAGAATTTCAGTTCCATGCCTGCTTAGATTTTGGCATGGAGCTGAAATCCTTAGGCAAGTACTTTTTCAGCCAATCCCCAGAAACAAGGAAAAGCTGAAATCCAAGCAGGATTATCAGTCCCTGAGCAGAAAGTTAGCATGGTAAGGTACAGAATACAGGGTGCCTCAGGGAGGTGGAGAAGGCTCGGTGCAGGTCATGTGACTCGGTTTGGAGCTTAAAGTCCTGCTTGGATTTCAGCAGAGAGGAGTTTTAGCTCCTGAGTAGGGAGAGACCTGCCCGCAGCCTGCGCTAGGTATCCCAGGGTCTCCCCCACTTTAGTGAAGTAACTGTTTCTTACCTGGGACTCCATTCACTTAACAATCTGTGAGATTGCTTAACAGTTACAACTAGGAGTGCTGGGTTTGACCGAGCTAATAATATGAAGGTATTATCTTTCCCAAACTGATTTACAAGCATTATTTTAAAATGTGGTTTTCCTCCACTTAAGTGGTGTCCATCATCAAGGGCAAAGTGGAGGAAGTGGAGTTGCCTGTGGAAAAGGTTGACATCATTATCAGTGAGTGGATGGGCTATTGTCTCTTCTATGAGTCCATGCTCAATACTGTCATCTACGCCCGGGATAAATGGCTGGTAAGTCTCTCAGTCCTTGATTTCTGCCAGTGGTGCTTAGATCTAAGCTGGCCCTACCTTACCTTATTTTCAAATCTGGATTGTGAAAAATTCCATTTGATAAAAAGGACAAAGGTGTAGTGGGATAATGGTGATGAGATGTATTCAGAAGTTTTGATTTTAAACTTATTTTCTTTTGAAGAATCCCATTTTGAATGCAAAAGAACTATTTGGTAGCCTAGGAAGCATTTCTAGTTTGAAGTGAAGAACTTTGAACTCAAAAAACTCCCAGAATAATTGGAGAAGGCCATTTTGCACATAGAATAGCTGTTTTGGTCTCAGAATAGCTATTTCAAGGTCAGAAGAAGATACTTCAATTTCAGAAATTTGCACATCACTAATAATAGCTATTAGTCTCTTGACCAAAAGAACATTTCAGAGTGACCTTGTCCCTGTAAAGTCTCAGGATTATAGTCAGATTCATTAGACTCATTCAGTACCTAAATCATCTAATCTTTCAGAACAGTACAGTACTAATTCCTTTAAAAATACAGTAAGACAGAAGGGCACCATTTATAATAGCAGGGGGATTGTTCAGCTCTTGATTCATTTTCAAAACCCTGTTAGAAATAATTATTTCTAACTCTGGCAAAAGTTCACCTGCAGTTTCTTGGGTAAAAATGGGGAAAGAGAATAACAACATGTTTTGCTCCCAAGATGACTTACGTTCCTAAGAGTCTGTAGCCTTTAACAAAAAAAAAATTCTGTCCTTGTTATAAACCATACTCTTTCCTGGTATTTAGTTTTCAAAAGTGCTCTGCCTTATGGGTCTCCCAAGTACATTTATGCTTCATGAAAAATCTGTCCTTGGCTGTTAATCACAAAATATAAAACAGAATTAGAATTTCATTTTTAATGGAATAGTAAGGAAGAAAAAGTAAAAGTTGCAAACTTTTTTTTCCACACCAGTTTGTTGCCGATAGAAAAGCAGTGCAAGTATGACTTTTTAAAAAAATCTGGTATGCTTTAATTTACTCTTTATATTCTACCTTGCAGCTGTGTACATTTTATTTAATAAGTTTTATTTGGTCTGGGCTGTAATACAGAATTAGATTTGATCTGAAGTAAAGACTATCTCAAAGTAAGGCAAATGGAACATTCTTCTTCATTGAGCAAAAGTATCTGATTGAGTATTTAAGCCACTTCTGTTGTAGTCACTCAGGCTATGATGGCAGCCCCTTTGGTGTTCATTCTGAAACGGTAACTTGTTCAGGAGTATATTTCAATGGAAGTTGTTTTTCTATCGATGCTAATACCATTATTACACTAGAACATGCTGCGACATCTGTAGCCCTCTGAAGTTGCTGAAGATCTAATTACAGTGTTAATAGAGATGGGAACAAGGATTGGATTTAAGTAACATCTAGAGGGCTACAGATTCCTGACCCCCAGCTTAAGGACCTCTGAGGATGACAAGCTCTGAGAATGAATGTTACCTGTTTTGCATTTAAAGACTCTTTATGTATTATGGTTTCAAACCTCAGACATGTATCAGTAATTATAAATTGCTTTTTGTAATTTGTGCAGAAGTCAGAATATGTTGTTTGAATCCTGATTAGTTACTCATTTTTACTTTTCATAATTAACACTTGTGTTAACTTCTCTAAATTACCCCTCTTCCTTACAGCGTCCTTAGTACCCATGATCCTGTGGGAAGGTTCCTAGAAGTGTCCTTATTTTATTTTTATTTAAAATGATTTACTGCTTGTAAGCCATTTGGGTATTTCGGTACTGTATTGTTATTCTGAAAATGAGGTATAAATAATTGTAAGAAATAGGAATTCTGACATGTATATTGTGTGTCCCTCCCCTGCCCACTCCTCTAATCAAGAAATTAGATAATCCAGGATTGTATGTTTTGTGACTAATTTTTTCCCTCATCCATTTTGTGCCAGACCCCAGATGGACTTATTTTTCCAGACCGTGCCACATTGTACATCACTGCTATTGAAGATCGGCAGTACAAAGATTACAAGATCCACTGTAAGTACCAAGTTCTTTCCCAAAAAGGATGCCAGGCCCTTTGAACACATAAGGAGCCATATCCATTTGGGGAAAATATATTTCCTAGTGTCTCTTTTAGGAGAAAAACATTTTCTCTGCTTTTTAAATTCTTTTTAATTGTTCCCTTTGTTAGTGGTGAGTGTGCAAAGGCTTTCCAGAATCTGAACCCCTTCTAAACTCTGTGTTTCTTATTGCAGGGTGGGAGAATGTATATGGATTTGACATGTCATGCATCAAAGACGTGGCAATCAAAGAGCCTTTGGTGGACGTTGTTGACCCAAAGCAGTTGGTCACTAACGCCTGTCTCATCAAGGTATGATGGGCTGGGTACTCTCTTTTTCTGCCTTTGATTTTCTTATTCGCCATTGCTATGAACGCCCTACCTTAAATGGCATTTAGATGCTCACTGTTCATACGTTGCTTTTAGCATTGATCATCTTTCTTTATTGTTGTAGGTCTTCAGACCAGTCAATAAAAATCATTGAACAATATCGAGCACAGTGATCCTGATTAAGGGAAACATTAAGCTATCCCCAAAGAACGCTGCTCAGAGCAGCATGCCAGGAACTTTTCAGAATTTAGAGGAAATAGAGTGCCAACCTAGAGGATTTACTATCCAGCATTTTAAATCTTCCTTAATCTTACTGGGTATTTAGGTGGCATGTGGATAAAGATTGTAAGTGCCTGTCACTGCATTAGGAACATTGTCTTTTTTTTTTCTTCACCTGTTTTTTTGGTAGGGCCTCTCTATGCTTTGTCTTTCTGTGACACTTGCTAGTTTGGATTATGCATGCAAACAACCCTTTTGGGAACTTGGTAGGCAAGAGAGAAGAGCCCTGGCATATAAGACAGAGAAGATAATAGAAATAGGCAAATGGGGATTAAGAACAAATGCTAGATTGTTGTATTGAAGAGCAGCAAAGGAGTATTCTCTTCTGTTCCCCAGAGAAAAAAAGGGGGGAATAATCAGATTTGATATATGTTGCCATATGGTCCAGATCAGAGCAGACCTGTGAAAATAGTGAGGTTACACAGATGCATAAACACTTAAAAACTTTACAGATTGCTCACTTTTTGTGTCAAATGTTAGTTCATCTCAATGCCTCCAAATATTTGGCTTTCAGATGTTACTGTTTGGGCTCTAAAGGATTGCTGGTTTTGCAATCTGCAGGAGCTTGCTATCAGAAAGAACGATAGATATTGTTTGAATGATAGATGATAATGAAGATATGTTGACTTTTTTCAACCTGTCTTGTTTTCTCTCTACTTCCAATTCACCTGTGGCAGGAAGTAGACATCTACACAGTGAAGGTGGAGGATCTCACCTTCACATCCCCCTTCTGTCTCCAAGTGAAGCGCAATGACTACATCCATGCCTTGGTCGCCTATTTCAACATAGAGTTTACCCGATGCCACAAACGAACTGGATTCTCTACCAGTAAGGGCATTTGTTGCCTCAGTGTGGGAAATCGGCAAGGAGGGACTTTGATCCAGTGTGGGGGAGTTTGGGTGTTAAAATGTTAATATTCTGGTACAGGATAGAACTAAACCAATGGAATTTTCAGTTTTAAAATATGACTAGTTAATATTTTACAGTAATGCAGCACTGCTGGAAAGGCTAGCTTGTGTTTCTCAACCTTAGCAACTTTAAATTGAGTTGGCTTCAACTCTTAGAATTCCCCAACCAGCCATATCGGCTGGAAATTCTGGGAATTGAAGTCCACATGTCTCAAAGCGGCTCAGATTAAGTAACACTGAGCTAAACTATTGCTGATAGAAAGGACTATTGAAGAGGTTAATCCAGTCTGGTTTTTTAGGAGCTTGGGTATCCTTCCACTGTAGCATTCTTGTAGATTTTACTGATTGAGAGATTGAAAAGTAGAATTATTGGAGGACTTCAATTTATCTGGAGGAAAATATCTAAAGTCAACTAAGTCAAGCACATGGTTGGAGACATATTTGGGTACATTTTTTTTATTCCTCCTGGCTGCCCTCTGTGTTCAGTTTCATTTTCTTATTACCTTCAGGTCCTGAATCTCCCTATACCCACTGGAAACAGACAGTCTTTTACATGGAAGACTATCTAACAGTGAAGACAGGAGAAGAGATATTTGGCACCATTGGCATGAAACCCAACGCCAAGAACAATGTGAGTCAGGAGGGTGGTTCTTTTCCTGAAATGTTTTCTTGGAAAGTTGACATGATTTCCTCCAATGTCAAATAGAAATCGAGTCTATAGAAGCTTCTTTGTTTCTTTGATTTACAAAAATACAAATGCTTCTTTTCTAAAGGCCATATTAGGCAAAAGGTAACTAACCAGAAACAATCCAGCGAGGAACAAGTATAGTGACGGCCATGGGGTGTTGGATGTGCAGTGATGGAGAAAGATGAAATGGTTTGCTGGAGAAGGCCATGGTTGGCTGAAATTCTGATTAAGATGCATTTACTCCTATTAAGTAGGGAAGCGTGAAATGTTCTGTTCCTCTGGTTTAGGTAAATTTATCTATACATTTGGTGGACGAACTAGCAGAGAAACATTCTGTTCTGGAATGGAACATTTGTTTAAAATGCTATTATGTGATAACACTTTTGACATAGTACTAGTTTTGGATAAATATTCATAACCTGAAATTCCTGAAAGTTGTGTGTGCAACTCCACAGGGTCTTGTGTACGCGGTTACCCAAATATAACTTTAATGTGACAGAGGGGGACCAGAGACCCTTAGATTTTAATGAAATAAATTTGTATTTAGTTTTTGCCCTCGTAATATTTGTTAAGTTTATTTTGATTTTGGAAATTTTCCATATCTGTATACATTATTTGGTGGCAGATATATGCTTTGGTAACTTGCTGCAGAAAAGTCAGTTTGAGAGACACACACACACACACACACACACACACACACACACACACACTTTCCTGTGGAAATATTTATTTTTTCTCTTCCTTTCAGTCTTGGAGACTGTCTGGACAAGTCCCTGCAATTTACTTGGCTCTTGAGCATCTTATAAATATTCCTAAGTAGGCAATACATGAATTAAAGTAAGGTTCCTGATGAATGAAATACATGTGGAGAAGATAGCAGATCTTAAGATGGGCTTTGGCTCTAGCAGCAATATTATGAAGAAAGTGGTCTAGGAGTCTATGGAGATTCTCAGTCATCCAGGTCACGGTTGTCCCAAAGGTGCTTTTTCAAGAGGCAACTGAACTTTCTGGTTTTTCTTTGAAGATGTTTTGCTTCTCATCCAAGAAGCTTCTTCAATGCTGAAGAAGCTTCCTGGATAAGAAGCTAAACATCTTCAAAGAATAACCAGAATGTCCAGTTGCTTCTTGAAAAAACACCTTTGGGACAAGTGGTCTAGGAAGTTCCAGTTTGGGAAAATTGGTTGCTTCTTACTATAATCCAGGCCAAAATCTGATCTGAAATAGATTCCCCCCCACCACCACCACCACAAATCAGGTTGCATTCATGTGCTCTTTAAAATCCCTCCCTAACCTAATTTCCCCATTCTTCCTCAGTTATATGCTTTTGATTGGTGGGGTTTAAATAAGATGTATTTTTTTTTTAAGGAGTGTGATTGGCCTCTTATTTTTCAACCCTAAAAAAACATTAGAATGTTGTTACCCGTTTGTTTATCCAGTAACCCGTTTGTTTATCCAGTTTTCTGTCTCATCTATGAACCACTGACTGCACTTAGCTTGTGGGAGAAGGCCAACTAATCTGTAGCTTCTATTATTTTAAGAAAAGAAATTGGTTTAGTCATAATTTAGTCTGGCATAATTTATGAAATTTGCATAAGCTTGTGAAGATATAAAAGATGGTTCTGAAAAAAAAAACCACTGTTAAAAACTCACCTGTATATCTTGTATAAAATTAATACTGTATAAAATTGGGAGTTGGGGCTTTCTCGCTTAAAGTGTCATGCAGGAACTCTAAAGTCTTTCCAGATTTGTCAAGCTTAAAGTTCCGATTTAGTGTATTTTGAGTTTAATATTTAGGTTCCAAAAATTAAATGTATTAAGCTTATGTACTGCAGCAAGTGGGACAGTGCAGTAGCTTAGTGGCTAAGATACTGGGCTTGTCGGCTAGAAAGTCAGCAGCCCAGGTTTGAGCTCCGTGCCCCAGGGTGCGTTCCCACCCTTATCCCAGCTCCTGCCAACCTAGCAACTCAAAAGCATGCAAATGCAAGTAGATAAATAGGTACCACTTTAGTGGGAAGGTAACAGCGCTCTGTGAGGTCAGGCTGGCCACACGACTGCAGAAATGACTTTGGACAGCGCTGACTCAATGGCCTTGAAAAAAGATGAGCACCGCCCCTTCTAGTTGGCAATGACTAGCAGAGTAAAATCCACAGAGACTCTTTACCTTACTGCAAGAAGTTCCTCCTGCTATATTCATTCCAGGGCTAACTTTTGCTGCATCGATGTTCATGTTAAAGTTCTTATGGGTTGCTTAACAAGAGTTTATGCTTGATTGGAGATTGCCATTATGAAGTGTGTGGTTACCCTGTGTTGCATTTGGTGCAACAAAATTTATTTTTGCTTGGAAAAAATAGATTGATGAGAGCGAGGAACAAGAAGGACCTGTGGAAAATTTATTGGGAAAGGATTTAAAATCCAGTCCTGTTTGTCCCAGTAGCCACGTTATGTGATGGAGGAGTTAAGGAATACAACAATGCATGCTAACATTCTGAAAAGAGAATATAACAATTTTTGTAGCACAGGAATGAGAAGTAAATCTTCCTTGTCTCTTAATGGAGATGAGGTTGACCTTCCTGTGTGTGGTAGAATACATTGTGTGGGGAAAAAATGTTATAACTCGTTTTCTTTTTCCGTATGCAGCGAGATCTGGACTTCACCATTGACTTGGACTTCAAGGGGCAGTTGTGTGAGCTGTCGTGTTCGACGGATTACCGGATGCGTTAGCCCCTTTCTTCCCACAGATTTTTTTTTCTCCTCCTTCAACAAACCTTGCACCCAGAGCAAATCCTCTCTGTCATCCTATTCCGTTGACGTATCACTAATTCATTTCATTGTGTAGTTCCCTATAGCTGCACTCTGGGCCAGCAAGGAGAGGGTCAGTATTAGAGGAAAGGGGGAAATAGCCAAGATTCCCCCACCCCAAATCCCATTGCCCCTTATTTTCAAAAGGCTTCCCTTTCCCCAGCTACCAGGAACTGAGGCTGTTAGCACAATTGAAGACATGCACGTGGTTTGTCCGTCCGTTTGTTCTGAGGCTTGAGTGCCAACAGCAGGCTTCCATCATGAATTTTTATTTTTGTTAAATCATTGTTGGTCTTCTCTGCCAAACTGTGTTGCCTAAAATTTTACTCCCTCCCAGCCTGTTTTTTTCAGTGTAATACTGTTCCTTGTCACCACCTCTAGTGCAAACGTTGCTTGGTTTTCGGGGGTACATACATCAATTTGGCGTCCAGTCAGCAGGATGGGCATCCCAACAGGTTTTTTTAAATCAAGAGGGCACGTGGAGGTGTGGTGAAAAAGGCATCTCCATTTTGTGGATGTTGTTTTTTCACTGACGGTTTTGTACTTTTCCCTCTTAAATTTCCTGTTCAGATCTGTGGAGGGTGATGGTGTTTTTTTTAATCTCTTGCCCTTGGAAAGCTGACATAGTGTGACTTTCATAACTTATGGTTTTTATATGGTTACATTCATGAGGAAAAAAAAATAAAGAAGTTGAAACCAGTTGCTCCTTCTTTTAATAGAAAAAGACAATGTGGCAATGTATGTATCTGCCTATTAAATCTTCTGTGCAGTATTTCTATGAGAAAAAAAAATGTGGGAATGGGATGAAGAGTTGGGCTGAACTGCGAAGAACTCCAAAAGAGTCTGACCCAGGATGTTTAGTACAGAGTTCCTCAATCTTTCCTGGTTGGCCGCCCGGGGAGGGAAGAGAGAGGAGATGGTTTTATGGGAGGGCCAGGTGCATGTGCGTGAGTGAGTTTGAGAGGGCTTGCAACGGTTGCATGAGGGGGGCCCTGAGCACCTGCAATGGTCGCGCCAAGTCAGGCTGTGGTCCCCTGCAATGCTTGCACGAGTGAAGCTTTGTGCATATGCGCATGCGCCAGCCACTAACGTGGCTTGGTTTCAAATAGACTGTGGACCAATTGTTGGCCAAAGCCCACAGGTTGGGGATCCCTGGTTTAGGACACAAAGGACTTCCATCCTGTTACTGATGCAGCTGTAGAATTTTTTTACAAGCCAGTCCCAAGAGACAGAATAGCACCCCAGCCTTTCCATGTATAGAAATTAATTGAAGAAATTGTATCTTCAGCAGAGGTTCCAACATAGACTCCTTAGCCACACAGGTAAAGAAAGCTTAGCCTAGGAGAACAATGCAGGCCACATTGTGCCCCTAATACTTGCAGCTGCTCCAATTGTGTAATAGCCCTAAACCAGGATGTCCAACTTTGGCCACTTTTAAGACCTGTGGACTTCAACTCCCAGAATTCCTCAGCCAACATGGTTTCAACATGGCAAAAGTTGGACACCCCTACCCTAAGCTATCTGAATTATGAAACCAAGAGCATTTCCCATAACTCCTCCACTCATTACAAATGTGGATTCAATCATCCTTAACACAGCTCAAGTGTATTAATCAACCTCAATTCTTCACATTCTGTCTCAAAATGAAAAATCAAAGTTAGCAGAACTAAGATGGTAGGTGATGCTGACATCCAACAAGTATGGATGAAGAAGTGTTGGAATTTAATGAGGAAGATGCAATAAAGTAGTTTTTTTTTTTGCCATTTTCATTTTCAATACTACAAGACTGGGTAAAAGAATATCTGCCTAATTTAATTTTCCCAAAAACATATTCTGGATGTTTTTGCTTTCCTTGGAAAGCCAGTTTTTGAGCAATTACTAATAGATGTGATAGCTTCCTAAATCGGGAATTGCCCCCCAGGATCTGTGCATCCCAACATCCAATTGGAGGCTTCCCAGAACCCCAAGCTTCTGATACTGAATTTTGAAAGTTTGACTCCAAAGCCCATTTTATGGGGGGGGGGGGGGTTGGATGGTTTTAGAAGTAGAAATGGGAGTGGTCTGCCTCAGGAAAGTCACCTACTACAATCGCCCCCAAACTCAGTGGTTAAATGTGAAATGAAAAGACTCCTGGTGACATCCAGCATTATCAGCTAGCTTTCTGTGATCCTTCAGAAAATTAGGAAGCTGAGTTGTGACTCAGCCTTTCAAAGACTATCCATCCCTGATTTAGATTATTGATTCCTTTTATTAAAACCTGGCTACCTAGAGTTATATTAAAGAAAACCCTGTTTTACCAAGGTGCTAATATTTCACTTGATTCAACAAAAGCAAAAATAAAAGTATTGATTGGATATAGAAACAAAACTGCTACTTGGATTCAACAGGGACTCGGCCTTGGAGCTTACAAATCCTCAGCTTGTAACCAATCAGTGACTGCTTGAAGTTATGACAGACCCCTCTGACAAAAGGTACTTATGACCAGTTCCAACATCTATCCCCCTCTGCCCCAAGCATGTTACTGCATTTTGAATACTTGATAATTGGCCCACATTTATGGACGTTTGTGGCATCTCCACAGCAGGTGACTGCAATTTCTGACATTTTGGCAGTGTTTGCTTCTGGTTTCTGGCAAAAAATGCCCCATAGCAAACAACAATGGGCTTGCTTAACCACTGCAAAAGTCATAAAATTGGGTCTGGTCACAAAGTGACCCGCTTTAGGATCGTCACAATTTATGAGATTGTACAGGAAGTCTTTGACTTACAATCACAATTGACTCCACAATTTCTGTTGCTAAGTGAAACATTTAAATGAATTTTGCCCCATTTTACCTCCTTTCTTCCACAGTTAAGTGAATCACTGCAGTTGTTAAATAACTAACGGGGTTCTTAAATGAATCTAGCTCCCCCATTGGCTTTGCTTGTCAAAAGGTCACAAAAGCTGACCACATGACCCCAGGATATTGCAATTGTAAATATGAGTCAGTTGCCAAGGATCTCAATTCTGGTCACATGACCATGGGGAATGCTACAATGGTCGTAAGTGTGAAACAGTCATAAGTTACAAGAGTGAAAAAACTGACTTGTGACCATTTTCCACACTTGCCACCGTAGCAGCATCCCCATGGATCAAAATTTGGATGTTTGGCAACTGGTTCATATTTATGACGGTTGCAGTGTACTGGGGTCAAGTGATCCCCTTTTGTGACCTGACAAGCAGTTAATCGGGAGACCAGATTCACTTAACAACCGTGTTACTGACAATTACACAGATTCATTTAACTGGCAAGAAAGGTGGTAAAATGAGGCAAAACTCACTTAAATTTCTCACTTAGCAACAGAAATTTTAGGCTCAATTGTGGTCGTAAGTCGAGGACTACCTCTATTTAGTGGCTTTATTACCTCCAGAGCTACACGCTATTTTAGACCCTGAAGGAGGTGTTGCTGATGGTAGAATAGATGGAATGGACAGCTCAACATTTTCTGTTCTGTCGTTACATTTGCTTTATTCTTTCACTCTCTCTCTCTCTCTCCCAAAGCCAGTGCCCACTGTGGCAAAGAAACAACAGGATGGAGCAAAGCTGACTTAAGAAGTCCTCTTCATGAGCTCTACAACAGGGATCCCCAACCCCTGGACCACTGCTGGCCCATGGCCTATTTGGAGTGAGAGCAGCATGCTGGTGCACACACATGTAAATTCGTGAGCGGTGGCCGGCACACATGCACACGTGCAGTGCACATGCAGCTCAAATTGCGCAAGTTGAGCTACATGTGCCTGTGTGTCAGCCCGCTGCTTGCGCAAGTTGAACTGCGTGAATGCTGGCCCACTGCTCGCGCAGTGGGCTCCCCCCCCCCCCGAGCCGCCAAGCCACAAAGGTTGTGGATTGCTCCTTTACAAGATTCTTTCAAAACAGCACTAAGTGTAGACTTCTCTCCATGATGAACTCAACACAGCATGGAACAATTTCACACACACAGTATTTTTTTTTATTATGCATCACTGAAGTGAACTTTTTCTATTGCTGATGTTAGCCATCGGGTAGGTGGTGTCCATTTTAGCACAAGCTAAGGGATGCACATGTTTATAGCCCATTTCCACTGGGCACGGTTCAGGTTTACTAATGCTATTTCTCCAAGGGTGCATAGTTCAGCAGCTTCTCAATCAAATCCACGTGGGATAGAAGCATCCGACGACAACAGTAGCGCTTCAGACCAAGAGCATCCAACGCATCTCTGGGGAAATGAAAGGAGAAATAAGAAATTATGTATCTCATCTTTGTACAGGGCAATTTTGATGACTCTGTTTTCTTTGTGTAAGGTTGTGTTAGGTTGCCACCCTGTCTCTATTGCTATCCTACAGCCTAATATAGGAACAACAGAAGATATGGAGTGCCAATGTTTACAAAGGTTGGTTTATTGATACCTGTACATTCAGTTAATGGGTGCGCACTGGCTCCTATAGGCTTCAACATTTTTCATTAGATAAGATTGTGTAGAACTTAAAGCAGTGTT
>WNWU01013574.1:4131369-4149681 GCA_012654045.1 Ptyas mucosa
CCCCCCCCCCCCCCCCCCCCCTTAAGTCGGCCCTTTCTTTCCGGCAGATCCTTTCTCCCTTTTCCGGCAGGAACCAGCCGGGCCCTTGCACCGATCGAGCCCTCTCTCTGTCCCACCCCCGTCGTAGGGCGTAACAACCCTTCCCTTCGCCAACCTTCCCCCGTCTCCGCTCCCACCTTTCTCCGGGATCCGCTTTTCTCTAGGATCGCGGTGCAAATGGTGTGGCGCAGGCAGCCGCGCGGTCACTTCCTTCGCGCTTCGGCTCGCTAGAGGGCGCTGCAGGGCGGCGGAATCTCCGCAAAAGGCGGAGAAAAGCTGCGCGGGGAGGGCGGAGGGGGGGAAAAACTCCTCCCTTTCCTCCCGGAGGACTTTTTTGCTCGTCTGAACAATCGATCCTGTTAACCCGGGGCTGTGTTTTGTTGTTGTGGGCTGGCTTAACGTTTCCGTCTTTCGTTCCTAGGAATACAAGTAGTCCTCGACTTACAACAGTTCATTCAGTGACTGTTGGAAGTTACACTGAAAAAAGTGACTTATGGCCATTTTTCACACTTACGACGCCTGCAGCAAATTCAGATCCCTGGCAACTATTTATGACGGTTGCAATATCCTGATCGTCTTTTTTGACCTCCTGACAAGCAAAGTCAAGGGGGAAGCCAGGTTCGCTTCACAACTTTGTTACTAATTTAATAACTGTAGCAATCCACTTAGCAACAATGGTAAGAGAGGTCGTAAAATGGGGCAATACTCACTTACCAAATGTCTTGCCTAACAACAGAAATTTTGGGCTCATTTGTGGTCATAAGCCGAGGACCGCCTGTAATATAGTTAACGGATTTTGCAGTTGTGTGCAGATCGCTTTGCTTGTCTTGCACACACACACCCATTAAGTTTCTGTGGCCGTTTTAATCACGTGGAGGGTGGTAATTTATTTATTTATTTTAATTTTTAATTTTGATTTATATGCCGCCCTTCTCCGGAGACTCAGGGCAGCTTACAATGTATTAAGCAATAGCGTTCATACTTTTGTATATTTATACAAAGTCAGCTTATTGCCCCCACAATCTGGGTCCTCATTTTACTTACCTTAGAAAGGATGGAAGGCTGAGTCAACCTTGAGCCTGGTGAGAATTGAACTCGCAGTAATTGCAGGCAGCTGGATGCCTACGCCACTCAGGCTCTGATAGTTGAGGACTATCTGCACATATCTCCACTTCTCCATAGTAAAGCGCTTCCCAGCTGCCCCTCTCTTGACCAACTTTTGAGGGATTTTCCTAAAAGCCCTCAAGGTGAGAGGTGCAATCAACTCTTGAGTTACTCAAGAGGAGACCCAAGAGGATTCTACTGAGCTCTGGTGGCTCAGTAGACTAAGGCAATTATTAACATCCACTTACATCTGCTGCCTGCAATTACTGCAAGTTCAAATCTCACCAGGCTCAAGGTTGACTCAGCCTTCCATCCTTTCTAAGGTGTGTAAAATGAGGACCCGGTTTGTGGGGGCAATAAGCTGACTTAGTATAAAATATGCAAAAGTATGAAGGCTATTGCTTAACGCATTGTAAGCCGCCCTGAGTCTCCGGAGAAGGGCGGCATATAAATAAAATAAAATAAAATAAATAAATAAATAAACTTATGACCATAATAGAATAAGTGGCCAAGTGTGATTGGACACAAGGAATTTGTGTCCAGAGCATAAGCTAATCAACCAAGCCCAAAATTGCTAAGCAAGATGGTTGTTAGGTGAATTTTGCCCTTTTTTACAACCTTCTTAGGTTTAGGTTTAGGTTTATTTGATTTGTATACCGCCCTATCTCCCGAGGGACTCAGGGTGGTGAACAGCCATATAGTAAAACAATATGCATACAAAATTTAAAACAATTAAAATCTGATTAAATAGTTTGGCCTTAATATTTAAAATCCTAATAATTTAAAACAAGTTAAAATTACAAAATTACATAATTATTAAAAGGAGAAATTAGGCCAGGCCAGGCTGATTAAATAAAAAGGTGTTAAGAGCGCGGCGGAAGGTGCATAGGTCCGGGATCCTTCATATCTCTGGGGGGAGCTCATTACAGATGGTAGGTGCCCCCACAGAGAAGGCTCTGCCTCTGAGGGTCGCCAACCGACATTGTTTGGTTGACGGCACCCTGAGGAGACCCTTTCTGTGAGAGTGAACCGGCCGGTGGGAGGCTACTGGTGGCAGCAGGCGGTCTCGTAAATAGCCAGGTCCTAAGCCATGGAGCGCTCTAAAGGTGGTAACCAAGACCTTGAAGCGCACTCGGAAGACCACCGGGAACCAGTGCAGCTCGCGCAGGAGAGGTGTCACACGGGAATGCCATGTCGCTCCCGTAACCACCCGCGCGGCCGCACTCTGCGCCAGTTGGAGCCTCCGAGTGCTCCTCAAGGGGAGCCCCATGTAGAGAGCATTACAGTAGTCCAGACGGGAAGTGACAGTGTCACAGTTAAGTGAATCACTGCAGTTGTTAAGTTAGTAACAGGGTTGTTAAGTGAATCTGGCTTCTCCATTGACTTTGCTTGCCAGAAGATCACAAAAGATGATCACATGACCTTGGGGCACAGCAACAGTCATAAGTATGAACCAATTACCAAGTGCCTTTGTGACTTTGAATGGTCACTAAATGAGTGGTGGTAAATCGAGAACTATCTGTGCATTAAAAATGCTAGGAAAGTTGAGCGCTGGTGGCAAGGCAGATTCCTTGGCAATTAATTTGTGAGGTAACTTGCAGAGAAGTAGTGGCATTACTCTGTGGCAGGAAACACACCAAGGACACAGTGGCTTAGCCTTTTTGTTTTATAACCCTTTGTTTTGTTTTGCCTGGTGTGATTGTGTGAATGGGCACCCAGGATTGAGGGCTTAGTTCTTTCCCCCTTCTGCATGCATTCACTCAGCCGATGCAGATTGTATCTGCATCCCCAACTCTTGAAAGAAGGGATCCTTTCACCTCAAAACTCCGTTTTTCTCTAAGAAGCCTTTGCACTTAGACACACAAAATGTTTGTGTGCTTGTGTGTGTAGCAGAATGGTGAAACAATTGAAGGAAAGTAGGAGGGGCAGGAAAAACCCATCACCTCTCCCTTCTGCTAACCAAAAAGGATTCCACAGAAGCGAATTGACGCGAATCCAGAAAAACTATTATACCACAGTATTATTTTTAGATTGGGGGCGGATTGAGACTGATGTAGATGACCCAGGTTTCACTGGGATTAGCAAACGATCCTTGCCAGAGCCCCTTGGACTCCTCCCCAGATCCTCAAACCCGCCCCCCATGGCTGCCCCCTTTCCCCCCCCTCTGCCGCCCATTTCCTTTCCCCTGTCCCATGCCTGGAATTCACTCCCCCTCCCTTTCCATCCTGCATCTCGCCCTCCGAAGGAGCCACGTTCAGATTCAGAGGTACCTGGGACGGGACGGTGCTCCAAATCCGCTTTTTCTTCCAAACTGCTGTGAGCTAAAGTCAAGGTGAGGGGCACATCTGATAGTTTTTATGTTGGGGAGGGGGAATAAGCCTGGGGGTGGGTGGGTTGAGCGAGAGAAGCAGTCTCTTTCACTAAGGCTGGAAAGATGCTCTAAAAATAAACAGAATAAACTTTCCCAGGGTCGAGGTAATTCTGCCCTTTATGTTCCATTTGGAAGGGATTGATCCTCGTTTTAAAATATTGTATTTATGTCTTTCTAAATTTAGTCTTGAAAATTGATAACACTTATCATAAAAGCCATCAGGACTGGAAAAACCTAAAAGGCCAACCATATATTTTTTTCTTTAAATGTAGTAGGAAATATATATGTAATGTGGCTGGATGGGTGGGAGAGGAGACCCAAATAGTTATTGTAAGTATGTGTGCTGTTTTAAAAGTTGGCCTTGTTCTAAAGACTTTTTAAAAAAGTAATTTGTTGTTTTAGATTCTTTATTTCTCTCTCCTTTCTGAGATATTATCCAAAGGGGCACAGAGAGATGAAGTCCATCCATTAAATAAAAATGGATTATATGTGATTAAAACAAACATCTGAACAAGATAACCAAATACAGGTTTACCAGAGGTCAAAAAATCTGAGATTTCTGTTCAACTAGTTACAATTAAGAGAGCAGTCTATTTGGTCTGTCTAAAGTGGAGAAGTACATTTCTCCAAAATGCCAAGAGAGGGAGCGACAAGGGAAACTGAAATATATGGCAAGAAATATGGCAGGGGGAAAGATCATAAAATGGAGGGAGCTTGAGCCAAAATGTGGCTGTTTTATATGGTTTTGAATAAGGATAGAGACTCAGTTTCTCCACTTCTGGCAGAACTCAGATTAGTTTCATGTGACTTCAACTTGATTTTTTTTTAAAAAAAAATTGTTTCACTACATTTTACATGTGTTTCTATTTTTTAACTGGAGGGGATTTTGATTAAACAAAACAAGCAAAAAAATAAAACTATAGAAATAGAGGAGAATAACAAGATTTTATCAGGACTTCTCACATGTATGTGCATATAATGTTTAATGCAACAGGTTCTATTTTTAAAATGTTAAATACTATATATTTCTGCTTTTTTGAAAGATAACGTCATTACGTTTGTAACTTTGAAAGATTTCTTCTATATTTCTTGCCACATTAAAAGACAAAATAAGTGGTTTGCAGTTCAGGTTTTTCAATCCTTTTATAATAAGTGATCAGTTTTCAAGAAGAAATTTAGAAAGACATAAATACAGTGTTTAAAAAAGAGCAAATACATGGTTATCAAAACCCAAGATTGTATCATCCATATGGGGAAGTTAGGAGTAAGGGGTGTTCTCTGATTTTATAGACAATCTGCCATTATGTTCTGTCCTTTTTCCTCTAAAGCAGGGATATCAAACTCAAGGCCCCGGAGGCCAGATCTGGCTGTGGAGTGCTTAGATCTGGCCCGTGGGGCCACCCTGGAAACAGTGAAGGACCGATTCGTGGCGCCTCTACCAGAGAAAATGGAGCTCAGGAGGGCTGCGTGTAGCCCTCCTGAGCTCCATTTTCGGCTGCGACAGCCTCCTGCAACCCTCTGCCAGCAAAAATGGAGCTCAGGATGGCCACCACAGGCGCCCCCAACACGAGTGATGTTGAGCTGGCCACGCCCACCATGGCCACGCCCACCATCGCCCCCCCCGAAGTCAAACACACCCCTGATGCAGCCCTCAATGAAATCGAGTTTGACAACCCTGCTCTAAATAATTTCTTTAATTTCAGTGAGCCCTCATTTTTAACTCACATTTTTAGCATACTATTTAACATTTCTGATAGTTTTATTTGAAGTGTGCTTATACAAGAACTATTTTTTCCATAACAACAACACTCCTGTGGGATAGATTAAGCTGATTGAGAATGACTGGTCCAGGCCTGAGAGTGAACCACAGTGTTTTTCAAGTTTCTCAACTTTAAGATGGGTGGACTTCAAGTCCCAGAATTCGCCAGCCAGTCTTGACCAGAATCATGGTCTCCCTATTCCTAGTCCAACCCTAAAGTACCACATCACGTTGGTTCTTCCTGCACGGTCTCAATCTGATTTGATTTAACTATTTAGAGAAACGGATGTTCTGGTATAGAAAGTTGGACTATGGAAAGATTGAGGTTCATTCAGCCATCCAGTGAACTGCAAGTACATGGATACAGTACTTAAGATGACTCGTCTCTGAAGATTGGTGTGAGAGCAGAATGGAGAATCCCTGTTCTCAGAAGCACGATATGGTGTAAAACCACGAGCAATTAAGTGAACCTAGTTACCCAGTTTGAATGCTCAAGTCATTAGTTTCTTCCATTTTATTAAAAGGAAATTAAGCATCTTAACCTGCATTGACAACATAGGCATGTTGTCCCTTATACATTATTCTTTAAAAATTGAAGGGCTTCAATTTTCAAATCAACTTCAGTAACTGAAAAGGCAGGGGTGAAATCCAGCAGCTTCTGACAGGTTCTGGAGAACTGGTAGTGGAAATTGAGTAGTTCAGAGAACTGGCAAATACCACCTCTGGCTGGTCCCAGAGAGGGGTGGGAATGGAGATTTTGCAGTATCCTTCCCCTGCCATGCCACCAAGCCATGTCCACCAAGCCACATCACACCCACCAAGCCACACCCACAGAACCAGTAGTAAAAAAATTTGGATTTCACCACTGTGAAAAGGTGATGATAAAAATGTTTTACTCAGTAGTAAACTGAAGGATGGACAATCATTTGAGAGGGAAGGTATGTTTTTTAGGCAGGAATTGACACCTCGGGCAATTTTACATTTAAAAATGAAAAATAGATTCACAGAGATTGGCAAGGCTAAAATTTTCTGCCTTTGGGGGAAGGGAAGAACTTTAAATTATGTAAGCCTATTTTAGATTTATAAAATGTTTTTTAAAAAATATTTTCCCCATTCAGGATAGGCAGGAAACTTACATTTAGCTTTGTGATAGATAAACCTCTGGTCCCAATTGTGATTGTGAGTCAAGAATTCCCTTTATTACACTTTATACATTGTATTAGGGAGTGGTGCGGTGACGTAGAGGTAGACCTCTTGCCTCACAGTCAGGAAGCTTTGAGTTCGATCCTAAGTAGAGGCAGATATTTCTCTCTCTGGGCAAAATGAGAATATATCTGCTGAACAAAACTTTGTATTGGCGGCCATTAAACATCCGGCCATTAAACACTCTGCTAGCTCCTTTCAGTTGCCCAAACTCCACCCTGCAAGGGGTTATGGGGTCATTAAAAGATGATACATTGTCCCCAACCTTTCTGGCTTGTAATCCACAGTTGAAGATTGACAAGGCATGGAAGACTGCATAGTGCAGGGGTCCTCAAATTTCTTAAACAGGGGGCCAATTCATGGTCCCTCAGACTATTGGAGGGATCAGACTGGCTAGGTCAGTGATGGCTAACCTTTTTGCCGCGTGCCAAAAGTGGAGGGAGTGCTGGGGGGGGGGTGTCGCGCGTGTGCGTGCCCATAGCCATAATTCAATGCACCCTGACCTCCGCACATGCATACTTGACCCCCCCGTTCCCCTCACTTTTGGCACACGATGGCACGGTGGGCCCGGTAGGCCCGTTTTTCACCCACCCCAGGCTCCAGAGCCTTTCTAGGAGCCTGGGGAGAGAGAAAATGGCCTTCCCCAGCTCCCCCGGAGGCCCTCCGGAGGCCGGAAACAGCCTGTTTCCTGACTTCCAGTGGGCCCGGAAGGCCCGAAAATCAGCTGGCCAGTGTGTGCATCCATGCCCACCGATATGGCTCCGTATGCCATAGGTTTGCCATCACTGGGCTAGGTGATCATGTGACTGGGTGGGTGTGGCTAGGAGGTCATGTGACTGGATGGGCATGGCCAATTTAGCAGTCCATTAAACAATGCACACAAATTAAAGTTTAATTTGTTTTACTCCTAAGGGGCGTTTTATTTGCTTTTGTTTGCATGTTGCTCTTTTGGTTGATTTTTCTTTTTACTAGATAATTTTTTCAGTTGTTTAGGAGTCTAGTGGTCCACTTCAGGAAACTCAGTTTTGCAGCAATTCTTCTCAGCCCCAAGGAGTTTACAATCAACAAGTATCTCTCTCTCTCTCCTTCTGTCTCTCTGTGTGTGTGTGTCTCTTGTTTCTCTCTCTCTTTCTCTTCCCCCCTTTCTCTTTCTCTCTCTCTCTCTAACTCTCTCTCCATCTCTCTCTCTCTCTGTCTCTGTGTCGTCTCTCTCTTTTTCTCCCTCTCTCTGTCCTCTCTTTTTCTCTCTGTCTCTTTCTCTCTGTCTCTTTCTCTCTCTGTCTCTGTGTCTTGTCTCTCTCTTTTTCTCCCTCTCTCTCTGTCTCTCTATCTCTCTCTGTCTTGTCTCTCTTTCCCTCTCTTTCTCTTTCTCTGTCTCTCTCTCTCTCTCTCTCTCTCTCTGTCTATCTTCTGCAGGCAGGGGAGGTGAAAAATGGGGCACGTAGATGTCCCAGGAGGCCTCCATGCATCCCATTTTTGGCCTGCACAGTGCTACTGGAGGCAGGGAAGGCCAAAAATGGGCCCTTCGTGGCCTCCTGGGGCATCCACGTGCCCTGTTTTTCACCTCCCCCGCCTCCAGAAGCACTCTGCACGCCAAAAATATTGACCTTACCTTCCAGTTCCAGCCTGCGGGGCTTGCGAAGGTTAGTCCTGTGCTTGGCTGAAGGATGGGGGCCAGTGGGTGGGCGGGGCGATGTAGGTGGGCCAGCCTCATGGTCCTGCGGGGGCTGGATTAATGGCTTCAGCGGGCCATATGCGGACTCCTGGCATAGTGCCACCTGGTTCAGAAAAAGGTACAATTCGTGCCTTAGTCACAGTTGGGTCCTTCTAACCACATCTGCCACTTTCTCTTCTAGCAGGAGGTGTGAGTCCAGGAACTCCTAAATTGTGATCCTGCCCTTTCAGGTGTAGCACAACCCCATCTAGGATCAGAGATGGCAATTTATATTGGAAGACATCTGGTTCCATCTTACACATAAAAATGTAAAAACCTAGTATCATAGGGCTGGAAGGGACTTCAGAGGCCTTCTAGTCTAACCCCCTACTTAAGACAGGAGCCTTATACCATCCCAGTCAGTTGTCCACTCTATTTTTGAAAACCTTCAATGATCGGAGCACCCACAACCTCAGGACGCAAGCAATTCTATTGATCAATTGTTCTCATTGTCAGACAATTTCTCCTTCTAGGTTGGACCTCTCTTTAACAAGCTTCCACTCATTACTTTTTGTCCTGCTTTCAGGTGCCTTAGCGTCAATCCCCTGTTTCTGGAAGCTCTTCAAGTACTCAAAGACAGTTTTCATGTACCCCCCAATCCTTTTCTTTGACATATATCACTCCCTCAACTGTTAGTCATGCAATTTAGCCTCCAGACTCATTATCATCTTATTTTGTTTTTCTAGACTCTGACAGCTTCCGGCCATGACAATGAGATCTCCAAAACATCAATCATCATGGTTTAATTCATTTCTTACAATTTTTTTAATCAAGATAATGGTTCTAAAGTATTTAGTTCTCCTCACCATTGTGTAGAGATGGTCAGTTTCTACACTGCCTGGTTTCTGTTTCTTAAACCTGGTTGTGCTGGGATTATAAATGTGACTATTAACATTTATAATCCACATCTGGAGGATCCTCCACATCCTCCACATCTGGATGGTATCAGATGGGTAAATGTGGATGGATACAAGTAGTCCTCAACTTACAATCACAGTTGAGTCAGAAATGTATGTTGCTAAGTGAGGCATTTGTTAAGTGAGTTTTGTCCCATTTTACGACCTTGCTTGCCACAGTTGTTAAGTGAATCACTGCAGTTGTTAAATTAGTAACAAGGTTGTTAAGTGAATCTGGCTTCCCCATTGACTGCTTGTCAGAAAGTCACAAAAGGGGATCGCATAACCCCGGGACACTGCAACCATAAGTATGAGTCAATTGCCAAGAGTGTGAATTTTGATCACATGACCATGGAAATGCGGTAGTGGTCGTCTGTGTGAAAAATGGTCATGTCACTTTTTTTAATGCCATTGTAACTTCTAAAGATCACTAAATGAACTGTTGTAAGTCAAGGACTACCTGTACTTCAGTAGTGGGTTCCACTTACCTTTGCTATCAGTTCGGAACTGTGACCGCACGCATGCACGTGCTTGCTTTGCTCGCTCACGGCGCTTTTGTCCATGCACAGAACCTTGTGCGCATGCACAGAGCATCCGCGATGACGTCCGGGCTGGCGGGTGGACCCTCCAACCGCCGCCACTACTGGTTCGCCTGAACTGGGGCGAACCGGTAGAAACCCACCACTGCTGTGCTTCCTTAAGAGAAGGAACACCAAACCAAATGGGGCAGAAGCATCTGTGTGCGTGTGTATGTTTAAGAAGTCAAGATAGTGGCTGTCACTATGCAATTGAGGCCCCACCATTTTTTTATATATACTTCAATGGAAACAATGTGAAGCTGGCAAATATATAGTAAAATGACATTTTTTTTGTGGGACTTGGGGGAAAACCAGACCAAATTCAAATTCCTACTTAATTACAACAGTTTGGCTTGCTTTGCCAGGATAGAATAATATAAGATGGAACAAGCCCAGCATTGTTTTGGGTTAAAATATGTCCTTTTATGCTCCAATACAGTTTGTTTTTCATGTTTGCATGCAAGTCTCACTCTTAATTCAGTTGAGCGTGTTGTTCAAATAAGACCATCAAGATTATTTGCTCTTCATTTAACAATGGGTCCTATATATGAAGAGTCACAAGTCCCACAGAGACCAACTGATTACAATAATCATCTCCTGGATCAGTATTTTTCCAACTTGGCAACTTTAAGATAGGTGGCTGGGAATTCTGGGAGTTGAAGTCCACACATCTTAAAGTTGCTAGGTTTGAAAAATACTACTTAGATGAAGTTACAAGAGATTGTAATCCATTATCAGACCCAGATCTAGACATGTTGATGCCCTTGGCATATTATGGGCTCTCCTATAGTTTTATTCACCTTCCAATTTTCTTAGAAATGTCAATTTTCTTCAAGTTTTTTAGCTTTAGATTTTTAGCTTTAGGGTTTCCTACTCCTTTTTTTCTTTTCCTGGACATTTTTCCCTATTTACTCTGAATTACAGTAAATAATTTTAATTACATAAGCACCCATTGTGGTCATATGACAGCCATTCTGTGAAATTATGTTTAACCCTTGACTGGACCACCGGCATGGAGCATGCTGTATTAACACTTATAACTTTAATAAGCTGTTGGTCACATGACTTGCTCATAATGTGATTCTCTCATTCAGCAATTTAGTGTCAACACTATGTCTAATATTATCAGCTTTCTGAAGTCCCTAGCTGTAATAATAATTTTTCAGGAATTGCAACCTCTGGTTAGTGTGCTATTTTACTATCGCTTACCTGACTTTGTGGGTATTTTCCAAAAAGTATGGAAAAAGATGTTCTAAAGCCATAAGCAAAGATTATCATAATATTTTATAATTGTGTAGCTTGGAATTCTTTTCAATTTTGGCATTCTCTAAAATTTGGTGCCCTAGGATACTTCCTGAATTGCGTAGGCATACAACCAACTCGGCCATTAAGAAAAGACAGGTTGAAGACCGAGAATTGCACTTTGCTGCTTAGAAACAAGATTATATCAACATAGAAATATTATACTCTGGAAATTTGTCCCAATTGTTCACCAGCAAACATGCTTACAGGTAGTCCTTGAGTTATGACCAAATTGGAGCCTGCCAATTACAGTCGCAAGTGGTGATGGTAGGCCAAGCCTCGCTTATGATGGGGTGGGGGTGGGAGAAAAGTGAGGGGTTGCTACAGTGTCCCTGCAATCAGTCATAAGGGTGAATCCACTTGAATCCCTATGACTGTGGGGGTGAATGGCTTCAGTGCAGTGGTGCTTTCAAAAATTTTCACTACTGGTTCTGTGGGTGTGGCTTGGTGGGCATGGCAGGGGAAGGATACTGCAAAATCTCCATTCCCTCCCCAATCCAGGGGAAGGTTACTGCAAAATCCCCATTTCCTCCCAATCACCTGGGATTTGGGAGACAGAGAATAGATGGGGGCGGGGCCAGTCAGAATTTTTACTACCGGTTCTCTGAACTACTCAAAATTTCCACTTCCGGTTCTCCAGAACTGGTCAGAACCTGCTGAAACCCACCTCTGCTTCAGTGGCTGGGACTTTGAAACCAGCTTTGGGGAGGGGGGGTGTCCATCAAAGGGTTACTGGTTGTAAGTCATGGACTACCTGTACCTACTTTTATATTTTTTGATTCCCACTTTAATTTTCTTTCAGGCTTTCCTTTCCTGTTTGGAGACAAAAGGCTTAATTTTCAGTAATTAGACAGAATTATAAAAACTAGAAAATATTTCTCAAATCAAAAATCTCTAACTTTTGTTGTTTTCATAAGATGGTACAGGTGATTCCCTTTCAAACATCAGTGTTTTTATTATAATATAAGTCCTGTTGGTTCTATTGCAACAATTACTAGTTATAATAACTGTTCTCCCCAATATATATTACTGTTTCTTTACGGGCAGTGATGTGATACAATATGTTCCTTAAATTTTTACTGTATTTCTCTGTCCCTTATCTTTCATTCTGCTCATATGACAAATTACTTTGAAGAACTCAAATTTTTGCACTATCCACAATTGGTTTTGGATTTATTAAGTCTGTTGCCTAAGCCATGGTATTTTTACTGGCAAATCAAGCTTTGTCTTGAATAATGTGTGGAAATCTCTTTCCAGGTTTATCTTTGTGCATCATGGGGGTGAGCCGAGGATGTTTGCTTTGTGTTAAAGTGAAAATGTTTCTGTTCAATCTCATCTTCTGGGTAGGTATGGCAAGTCTGTACTTCTATAATGAATTTGAGTGATTTTAAAGTTGAATTAAAGTTGATTTTAAAGTTGAAATAATGCATCAGAGAGCCCTCCTGTGCAACAGGCTATCTTCATCCCTTACAAGTTAGCGGATCTATTCCAGATCAGGAATATTTTCTATTAATGACTATAATGATCATCCATCCATCCATCCATCCATCCATCCATCCATATCTATCTATCTATCCATCCATCCATCCATCCATCCATCTATCCATCTATCCATCTATCCATCCATCCATCCATCCATCTCTTATCTATCTATCTGTCTGTCTATCTATCTATCTATCTA
The DNA here is from genome assembly GCA_012654045.1 of Ptyas mucosa. Taxonomy (NCBI): domain Eukaryota; kingdom Metazoa; phylum Chordata; class Lepidosauria; order Squamata; family Colubridae; genus Ptyas; species Ptyas mucosa. The sequence continues at coordinate 4,144,017 of WNWU01013574.1, forward strand.
TCTATCTATCTATCATATATCTATCTAACATATATTCATCTCTTTCTCTCTCTAATTTAACAGTTAATGTGACTGATAACAACTTATGAGAAACAAGCAAGATATAAAAAACAATCAGCAATGAACAATAATAATAGATGATCCAGTTCAGATTCATATTATCTCCTGGATGGGAAGTTACTATTATAATAACATTAATTATAATTTATGAAACATATAGGCCACCCAACTCTCAAGAGCTCTGAGCAGTTCAGAATAATTAAAAAATTATTGTAAGGTCCCAAAATATACGAGTCACCAGCATGCCAAAGAGAGAGACTCAAGACGAGGCTTGCAAAAAGAAGCAGATTTTATTTATGGCCAAAAACAAAATACTGGGTGGGACTATATCCAGAACATACAGATACAATGCATGTGAGGAGATAGCCACACTTTGGGGAAGGTATGGCAACCTTTTTATACCCTCAGAGGCATTAGCTTAGTACCCAATTCTAGCCCTCTGGCCCATCCCTTCCTTTGACAGTGTAGCAAGGAAGTGGGATGCGTTGGTGCTTAGCAACCCCACTTCTTGAGCTATCCACCAGTACGGAATGATACTGAAAAACATAACATAGAAGTGAGATCACTGGTAGAAACAAATGGCAGAGGCAGTTCCAATTCTTAGCAAAGCAATTCTTACAGAAGCAAAACAGCAAGTCAAACCAATGCTACTGACTCCACTATTATTTCCCGCCAATTCTACCTGTTCTATTATGATGATGATGATCATCATCATCATCATCATCCCTTCATTATAATAAATCAATAAAGATAAAAGATGGCAAGCACAATTTCCCTCGCTGAAAGGTTGGGTAAAAAAACCCAGGACTTCATGGGTCTTTTAAACAACAGCAAAGCTATAAACTCTTGTCCTGTAGGAGAGTTATAAACTCTTGTCTGATGTCATGGAATGTTTATAAACATTGGAACTCCACAACAATTGAACATTAGAACTGTTTTCATTGGGGAAGTGGAAGATCCCTTGAGGTGGTAGGGAAAGAGTTTGATAAACTGGAAAGGCAAAAATTAATTGTTGGGAATTAAGGTAATTATTTCTCCTGCAACTGTATCCTGGAACGCAATGAGAAGAGTCGAGCATCCATTCTTGATTTTGTGAATGTGCTTCTCCTTTGTCTCTCCTTTTAGCTGGGTGGCTGTGGGGTGCTCGGCGTGGGCATATGGCTGGCTGCCACCCAGGGCCGCTTTGCTACTTTATCCTTCTCCTTCCCATCGCTGTCAGCAGCAGGACTCTTCATGGCAACAGGTGCCATCATCATGGTGGTGGGGTTCCTCGGTTGCTTGGGGGCAGCCACAGAACATCGATGTCTCCTGCTGACGGTAAGTAGCATCTCTGTGAACCGTCAGCCAGGCAGTGTCGGCTGGCGACTCCCAGGGGAAGGGCCTTCTCTGTGGCAGCACCTGCCCTCTGGAATGATTTGCCCCCGGAGATACGGAGGATACCAGATCTCTGGGCTTTTTGCAGTGCCCTAAAAACTTTTCTTTTCCATCAAGCAAGGCTGGCGTAACCCCCCCCCCCCCTTTTGAGATATTAGATTTTTAATTGTCTAATGGGTTTTAGTTGGGAGGTTTTTTTAAATCTTCGGCCAAAGTTTATAATTCTATTAAATTTTTAAATTTTGAATTGGAATGTTTTTTATTTCTGGCTGTGCACCGCCCTGAGTCCAGTAGGAGAAGGGCGGTATATAAATTTAAATAAATAAATAAATAAATAAATACTCTATGCACAAACAAGAGTCAGATGGAATGAATGTCAAATAAGGCCACTGGCAGAAGCAGGAACTACTTCTGGTCAGGGAAGGTGGCATCTACAGGACTTAATCTGAAGCAAGATTTGTCTACAGGATTTATTTAAAGACCAGGCATCCTCGGTCTTGGAATATAATTCATAAGCAATAAATTTCTGAGCAGGGACATCTCCAAGAAGAGAATCAAAAAATCAAGATGGTGACCCTCAATCATGTGATCGACACTCCCCTGTTTTTTTTCTGCTCCCCTAAATTGATTGCGTTTCAGACAACCTTCCTAAGAATTGCTTTCAGTCTTTTGGATGTATGACTTTACTTGTTTCTTTTTTCTTCTGAAACATTTATCTTTTTGTGCTGGATCTTTTTATATAATATACTACAAGGCAGGGACTCCTTTTCCTGTGTTCATATATAAATTACAGTAGGGGTTTGTCTATGGAGATTCTCAGTCATCCAGGTCATGGTTGTACCCAAACCATGATTTGGGATGCATGGTTGTGCTTTTTTATTTTTATTTTTGATGAAGAAACTTCTTGGATGAGAAGCAAAACGTCTTCAAAGAAAAACCAGAAAATCTAGTTGCCTCTTGAAAAAGAAAGCACCTTTGGTACAGTAGGGATTGTTTCAAGTAAAAAATGGGTCTTTAAAGGCTTTAATGAAAGAAATTAATAATAGAATTTAAAAATGTGCACTTTTGGGGTGTTGGTTATGTGCAGGGAAGTCTGGACATAATTGGCAGCTAGGGAGCACATCTGGAGAGCATCAGGTTGAGGAAGGTTATGTTCCAAGATATTTTTCTAATAGAAAAATCCTGTGAGTCCATTAAAAATATTGAGCAGAAAGGTTCACATGATGGAAATGGTCCTAGTTGAGATATGTACATAACTGTATACAGATAGTCCTCGACTTACAACAGTTCATTTAGTGAGCATTCAAAGTTACAACAACATTGAAAATAGTGACTTATGACTTACCGTATTTTTTGGAGTATAAGACACACCTTTTCCCCCCCAAAGGAGGGTGAAAATTTGGGTGCGTCTTATACACTGAATGTAGCCCTGCCCGCCCACCGGCCCCCACTCTTTGCCTCCCAGCAATTTACCTCCTTGCAGCAAACAGCAATCAGCCCATTTCAGCTTCAGCACAGCCTGATTAGCCCAAGCAGCTGATTATTGGTTGGATCGGCCTCCCGACCTTCAGCTGTTTCGGGCTGCGGGATTGCCATTGCCTATTGCCATGCGGGCCTTTGCTGTTTGCTGCAAGAAGGCAAATTGCTGAGAGGCAGAAAGGTCGTAAAATGGGGCAAAATTCATTTCACAAATGTCTTGCTTAGCAACAGGAATTTTGAGCTCAGTTGTAGTTGTAAGTCAAGGACTACCTGTATAAATATAAAACATGTACCTAAACATAAACCTGTCCATCCTAGATTGATAAATTTGTCTGTTTTTCTTTAGTTCTTCATGGTCCTTTCTACCCTCTTTCTGCTCGAACTAGTTGGGTTGCTAGTTTTTTTCACTTGCCGGGATAAGGTAAGGTTCCTTATTTCCATATGTATTTTTTTAAAAAAATAGAAGGAATGGGGTAAATTGCTAAGGAGATTGCTTAAAGAAAATCCTCAGTGCTCTGCATTACAGCTGATTATGGCGTCACCAATATCAGAAATGTGTATCACAGTATGGATTCCAAGTATCCAAAGAGGTATATAATACAGACTGAACGTCTATCTCAATTTCACGGAATGAGGAAAGAATCCCTTGCACAGGTAGTCCTCGCCTTACAAGCATTCTTTAGAGAGTGTTTGAAGTTACAGAGACTTACGACTGGTCCTTGGACTTACAACCGTTGCAGCATCTGCAGTTACATGATCAAAATTCTGGCACTAGACAACTGGCATGCATTTCTGACATTTGCAGCATCCTTTGGTCATGTGGTCACGTTTTACACCTCAAAAATTTTCCTATTCTTTTTTTAAAAAACAAAACAATTGGGAGAAACAATTTTGTACTGGCTAAGTCATCTTCTTTGCTTCTGCTTGGTCAAGAGATCATGTCAGTCATACATAGTTTGGTGCCATGTGTCAGAAAATACAATATTTAGTAGTCGTACATCAATGTAGTCATACTAGCCATCCATTCCTACCTTAAATGTGTCCAGAACTGATGATGATAATGATGTTATGAGAGAAAAAATATATGCAGGTTTACTTTCAACCTCTCCTGTTTTCCAATTGTGGGTCTAAGAAATCTGTTAAGAACTGGAAAATTTGCATCTGAGTGTAGATTAGGGTTTCTCAAACTCGACAGTATATGGACTTCAACTCCCAGAATTCCCTTAGCCTGCCTCATTGCAGGATGTCCCAGCCAGCAAAGGTGCCCTTTTATAGGATTCTCCATTCCATGTCCATACAAAAACTTGCTGACTTGTTTTGGAGTCCCCTATCCCATAAAAGTTCCCTTTGATCAAATTACATGATGTTTCTGTTCCTAGGTATTTTGATAATCTAAAAGGTGATATTAAAAAAACAGACTGAAGTGTTAAATTCAGGTAGTCCTCGATTTACAACAGTTCATTTAGTGATAGTTCAAAGTTACAACGGCACTGAAAAAAAGTGACTTAGGACCATTTTTCATGCTAAGGACCATTGCAGCATCCTTATGACCACCTGATCAAAATTCAGACCATTGGCAACTGACTCATATTCATGACGGTTGCATGAATCAGCTTTTGCAATCTTCTGACAAGCCAAGTCAGTGGGGAATCCAGATTCACTTAACAACCATCTTACTAACTTAAAAAATGCGATGACTCACTTAACAACTGTGGCACAAAAAGTTGTAAAATGGGGCAAACTCACTTAACAAACGTTTCACTTAGCAACATAAATTTTGGGCTCAGTTGTGATCGTAACTCGAGGACTACCTTTATAGAAATATGGCATGCAAGTATATAAAGTATTTTAATATCAAGTTTCCCTATCCAAGACTCTAACCAGCCAAAAGTACCCTGTTTCAGCATAGGGCATTCCAAGTCCCATCAACTTTGGGGGGAGAAGGCAGGGGTGAAATGCTCCCAGTTCGGACCAGATCACCCAATCCGGTAGTGATGGCGGTGGGTGGTTTAGAGCAAAAATCCCTGCGCCCCTGCCCCCACCACCATGCCCAGCTGAGCCGCACGATCATCAGAAGCTATTTTTTTTACTTTTAAAAGCATTTTTTCTACAAGCTCTTCCGATGAAAAAATGCTTTTAAAAGTAAAAAAAAAAAAGCATCTGATGATCGCGTGACTCAGCTGGGATCATCAGAGGCTTTTCAAAGTATTTTTTTCTGCAACCTCTTAGCCGAAGAGGTGGTAGAAAAAATGCTTTGAAAAGTCTCTGACGATCTCAGCTGAGTTCCCTGATTGGCAGAAAGGCTTTTCAAAGCATTAGAAAAAATGCTTTGAAAAGTTAAAAAAAAAAAAGTTGGCCACGCCCACCCAGTCACATTACCACCTCCCCCACCAAGCCACGCCCACAGAACCGGTAGTAACATATTTTACATTTCACCCCTGGGAGAAGGCCTCTTAATCACCACTGTAATGACTGAAAACTTGGTTTCCCTATCCGTAGACATTTACTTGTGACACTAAATAAATCCATTGGTGCATGTAGTATATCTTTCCTCCAGTTTGATCGATATGCCCAGTCTAACCTCAAGGAAGGACTCAAGCTCTATGGCACAGACGACAACGTGGGGTTAACCAAAGCATGGGACCTGGCACAAAATGAGGTGAGGGCATAAAAATAATGGTTCAGTGTGGTACCCACCTGGTTTGAAACCATTGGGAGTTTTTCCTGACACCAGGCACAAACACACACATTA